>PQXK01000106.1:0-122412 GCA_004786245.1 Botrytis hyacinthi | reverse complement strand
TAAATAGATAATATTAAGTAGGTAAATAGATAAATAGATAAATAGGTAGGTAGCTAGCCAGCTATATAGATTATAGATTATAGATGAAAATATAAAAATATAAAAATAAGCGAGGGGTTGATTAGCGTAGAGGAATGGAGACGGGAGACGGGAGATGAAAGATGAGATAATAATATTACTCTTGCTTTATTATCGTTCGTTTATGCTAATTAGTCTTCTTAAGAGGGATGTGAAGTTTGAATTTGAAAGTTGGAAGTTTAAACTTGTAATCGCGAGGTATCGTTGATTGTGTAGTATTTATAATCTAGAAATGAGGGGGTAGATTATATTTTTTATTGGGAATAGATAGATATATAGATGAATATACTATATTATATACATATAGTTAGTATATAGTTATCGTTATAAGATATCATCATAGCGGCTATCATACTGTGAGCGAAACTATGTACTAGTTATAAAGTTCTATCTTATAGTTAGTATTTATAGATCTTCTTTATATAGTTTACAAAAGATAGTTAAATTTTACTAACTCAATTTCCTTTTTATATTGTAAAGTGCTACTCAGAGCCTCCTTTCTCTCTCCTTCGCTAGAGGCATTATATTTACAGTGATTCTTTTGTGATATATACGAAGGAATATTGTATAACCCTACCACCCTCTCCTCCTTTACAATACCATCGAGATACGGCTCTGTATATCCGGGCAATTTTTGGATTGCATCATGTCTTGATATCTTTGATGCAATTATACAACCGGTTTGTTGTGACTCAGATACTGTTAAATTCGTCCTCTGGCTTGGGTTGGATGAACTATTGGGGATCTCGTGATAGTTCTCGTCTCGTCTCTCTTATGGTGGTAATCATTATTTCTAGAAGCTGCGCAGAGTTCTTGAATTCCATACTCAAGTTTTGCGAATAGAGAAAGATAAAGATAAAAGTATTTCTTTGTATGCATTTCGACTTGGTCGACTGCTAGATAATGTATTCGTTGGGGTTCTTGCGTAAGGGTTTTAATCTGTATTTGTTTTGTAGGATATAGTCTAGAATGTTCTTTAGTATATGTAGAGGTTCGATTTTTGTTCGGAATTCGAAGTCAATATTGGGGATATTTCGTCTGGGCTATAATAGTAGATGCAGAATTTGAATTGTAATCGCGATGTATATCTAGGTAATGAATGAGAGTGGAGAGGACAAAAATGACTGAAATTTGTCGTACTGGCAACAAGAGAAGATGTGGGTTTGAGACTTTGCAATATTCGAGAATGCTTGAGTAGTTCTAGGATAGTATCTGTTGGTATCACCTCGGCGGTGATTATGACGTCTTTATAATAGATATGCTGTATTCATTGATATTATGTCTAATCTATTCTAGGATTTAGAGCTACGAAAGCTATATGCAATACGTGCGTACGCTAGTGAGCTAGCGCTCACATGCGTATATTCACTCGTATCGCAACAGTATCATATCCCGAACATTGTCGATGTTCCGGAGAAATTTAAATCTTAGAACAGCTTATTTTGCGAAGATGGATTCAAAAATCAGTAATCTTTGTTACAAGAGCAGTTCGGTCCATTAGAAGCTTAACATTAGATCCAAAAAACCTTACTTGATTGTGCCACAAGATTCTGCGCACTATGTGCCGGAACTGAAATGCGAAAGTGCCGGAGTAAATGATGACATCGGAGCAAAGACGAAATAAAAGGCTGTCTGGTATACCGGGGTGAATTATGATGAAGAGTATATCTAAGCACGAGGAAGCGTTCTCACGATATGGAAGTGCTAGAGATCGAGATATCCGAGAACTGCGTGGTGGCTAGTGACTAATTCCGAGAATAGCATCGAGAAGAGTGATCAGATCAACCAGACTGATCCATGAGAAGAAACAAAAATTCCAATCCGAGATCTCGGTAAAGCAAACTTCATTTTGGGAATACTGCGTTTGATTCGAATTGTCGTTTCAGAGTATACGGATGGTAAAATAACGTCCAATACTGTGGAAGACCTCGATGGGCACGCAAGAATGCAAAAGTAAAAATGGATGTATCTTTCACATCCAGAACAGCAGCATGGAGACTCGCCGATGAGAGTCAATGGTACCCCCATCTTTTGAAGGAACAAGCGCAGTTAACATCTCATCAGTCCTTCTACCTGAAAGGTCCAACTCATCGTGAAAGTTTCAAAAGGTCGTCTGTAGCCGTAGTACAGAGAGAATTGCGGATCTAGATTTGATATGCCAGAAGATTCCAATAGTGTTGATCTGCCGTCTATTCTTCAATCTCGTTTCCAATGTTCTCTTGATTACTGCCGCAATGATGTTATTCAGATCAATCTGCTCTTAAAGAAACACAATGTGACTGCGTCCTTTGATAGGAAACTCCTGATTTGGGGCGTAAGGGAAAGCGCCGTGACTGTGATTACTCCCGCGGTCCGGCCAGGATATACGGACTGACGGGACAATACTGCAAAGATGGATTTGTGAATATCTT
The DNA here is from genome assembly GCA_004786245.1 of Botrytis hyacinthi. Lineage (NCBI taxonomy): Eukaryota > Fungi > Ascomycota > Leotiomycetes > Helotiales > Sclerotiniaceae > Botrytis > Botrytis hyacinthi. Next base: position 119,923 of record PQXK01000106.1, on the reverse strand, counting down.
TTAATATATCAAATCGTTTATTCTAGGAATTGACAAAATTATTCACGACTAAAAACAAAATAGTCAAAATGTAAATTCTGATATCAAATATTTGAAGAATGAATTTACTCCGAATATCGAAAGTTACAAAGTGTCCCGTCAGTCCACATACCCACTAGTGGGGTATTTCCCAAAGTTCACCAAGGGATATGCGAAATTCTCCGCAAGAAAATCATAAAATATCTTCATGTCCTCGTAAATTCTTCTTCCACTGAGCCATCTGCTTGATTGCCAGCGTCTTTCTCCCCAAAATGGTCGCTAGGTTCATGCTCGTACTCGGGATTGGAAAAGACATTACTGACTTCCCAAATTTTGAGAACGCTATTTCTAAGACCCGCCATATTCTCTTCCAAATTCCTTCCTGTAGGTTCAAACAACGACGGGAAATTTATCATTATCGTTGAAATCTACAGATGAGATCATGAGAAATCGGAAATGCAGATTTATGATATAGTAAAAACGAAAGAAAGCGCATGCGACCATCGTCTATATATGAGGGAGTGTTGTCAAACACATATTTTTGTTACAGCAAGAACTCAAATCCACAAAATCGACTTGGAAAATGTAGACGATAGATGATTCAAGATGTGAATGACTGTTACAATGTAAGTAGGTGGCTTTCATCATGAGCCTAGTAGTAACTTTTTGCCAGGTATGCGACTAAAATATAGAAGACGGCGTACATCTTGCAAACATGAGGTGAAATTAGTTTGAAATTGACGATAATTATCCCAAGATCGCTGGCGGCCAGTACCGAGGCCGGTAGCGAACAATTGGCCTATCAACCCAAGAATGGATTTTGAGGTGAGATTTGGGTAATTTGCAGGGTATTTGAATGATTTTGACACTGATTATCAGTATGCGAATCTAACTTCACTTGAGATGTATCAAATATGTTAACTCTTAGCATTCTAGTCCTGTTGATTGTTGAATGATAAAACAATTAATTGAGAGAAATCCATGTTTCCATCATTATATCCTATGTTCAGCGGCTAGGCCAATCATTCCTTACCGGCCTCGGGACAGTACCGGACGGGATGGGAAGGGGAGAAGAAGTTTTCGACCCCAATCTTTCCTCCTTTATGTATCGTCGCATTAGGTGAAGATGACCTCGAAGAGTGATAACCAATGAGTAAGTTATTGCCTCTTTGTAGAAAGAGTGTATAATTAGATAATGTTAAATTTGATTGCGAGGGTGAATGAATGGGATACATCTCATTAGAGCCTAGGATGAAAAACAATCACTCCCAAATACATCATTCACTAGTCTTCGGAAGCTATTTATGTGTGTGGTTGGGAATTCATGATAAATCATTTCTTTTCATCTAAGTGTGAAGTATGAAGCCAAGAATTCTTGGAACTACGCAGGAGGTTGAAAAGATGTCCAGCAATAACCCACCTCGCAATCGCATTTTGAAAACAGATGACTGACCTTCGACTTTTCAAAACCTTACCACGATTATTGATTATAACAACATGATAACAAAGCGAATCACGATTTCAATCAAATACTCAATCTTCCGGGACATATCCAACTACCAGAAGATCGCAACAACATCACAGAGGCCGATTGGTACGCCAATCAACTGAGTGATATATAATTTTCTGGATCTTTTCGGCCACGACTATGTGTTTCACTGGAAGATTTTTTCTAGCTGAAACTACCATCATGAATGAGTATCAAAGCTATCGAAAGTGTGGAAACCTAGACCAAATAGTAGACCATCTAGCTGATGCCTAATTTTCACTGAAAAATGAGCGATAGGCCGACCTACGATCTGGCCTTGAACAAGCAGGCATCGGACCCATATCTAATGCAAAGGTCAATATCAATTCGAATATGATATCTATTTGGGGGTTCGGGTGGTCGTTGACCAGGGTAACCGTATCGTTTATCGAAAATCGTGCTCACGTCCATCGACATCACTCAGACCGGTGAAAAGTGAAGAGATTTAATCGATAATGGAACTTTGTGACGTTATGGTTATGTTACTAGCTATATCATGGTGGAGCTGAGAGATTTTGGGGGATGTATAAAAGCACGACTCTATCCATCAGTAGCAACATCATCACAACAATCGACTCAAAATCACAACAACTATTCACTAGTTTAAACTTCTCAAATTACAACCTTACAGAGCAAACATAGCTATCAAGATATAAGAGTCATCTCTGCTCATAAACAGTTATTAGGGACTAAACGAATCTACAAAATATCCATTCAGATTCAAGCAAAATGTCAAGTTCACCAGTGGGTGTACAGACTCATGGGACAGTACGAAAATAAACTTGTGAATATCTTATAATATATCAAATCATTTATTTAAGGAATTCTTACAATCCTTGAATAAAGATAAAACAATCAAAATACGAATTCTGATATGAAACAATTGAAGAATGAATTTATGAAAAATATTGAAAATTGGGAAGTATCCCGTCAATCCATGCACCCACTGGTGGTTCGCAAAAAGAAACACCGGAGCAAAAAGTTGCAAGGCTTGCAAAGGGCTTCTATGTTTCAACCTACAAGGGATATTGCGATACCATCAAGGACAACAAAAATCACCCAGATGTTAAGAGATATTGGGCGGCCACTAAAACTTATGACGCCACAAAAGTCAAAGATGAGGTGAAGTAGTTCATAAGTGCCCGAGATGGAAAGGCTTCAAAGAAAGATCTTGACAAGTTGAGGGAGGCAAATAAAGATATTAGGGAGTTTGAAAACGCAGAAGATGACAAGAATAACCTCGCCCAGAAGATCCACGTGAAAAAGCACCGCGATGCCACGGATGCTAAGAAGTCAATGGAAACAATTAATGAAGAAGTGATAGCTTACCACAAGGCTAAAAATACGCGATTGATACTAAAGACACAAGAGAGGCCAGAAAACCTCTCCTTCAAACTTCAGGCAGCTCAACAGGGAGCACGCGAAATCCATCCAATTCTGGCGATGGAAGTGGTACTCAGGATGGACCGCTTGTAGGGAAGCCTGTGAGTCAACTTGTATTCAGTGAGCGACTACAGATCGAGGAAAGACAGGAAAGAGAGGAAAGGCATCAACTTGAGGAGGCTCTTATGCCGGCTGCTACGCCGGCTGGTGATAGTTCTAAAAAGACATCAAAAGACAGACCAAGACACAAATCAAGAGACAGATCAAATCCCCCGACAGGTTCTAAGCCTCCAGCATCTGCATCCAAAGAACCCAAGACAAATAGTGGTAAGCATCGCAGAGCAAGTCCCCATACCAACAAGGAACGTCATCTTGAAGAAGATGGGGATGATGACATAATAGAATTCGAGGAGATGGCTATCAGGGAGAAGGCTAAAGAGAGGGAGAGGGCTGGAGAAAGGGAGAGGGCTAGACAAATGGAGAGGGCTAAAAGGTGAATTTAGCATAGTTGGGAGACAGGGTTAAGAGACTGTGGGCTGGTCGCTGGGAGTTTCGGTGTCTTGCATTTTTTCCCCTATGCTTAGTTTAGAATATAACTCAAGGGATTCCAAAAAACATTGTGCAATGTGATTTGCAACCTTTGAAGCCTGGCATACATTTTCAGTGCATCTATTGTGGAATATCTGCTTTTCCAATTTGTGATCATTTTATTCTCGTGATAACTCATAATAGTGAAAATTAAGGGCAGCAAATACACTCACCCCATACGCCACAATCGCAATAAATCACACCTATCACTTACACAAGTTTGAGGTATTTTCAAACTCTTCTTCTCCAACACAATAAGATAAACCCTTTGATTGGGAACGTAGCATAAGATAGGAATGGAAAACAAATGCTCATCGAAAGCGTCAGGCAGAATTAGCGTAATCAAACAAAGTAATTATGCTTGCTTTTCTTTTCTCCCAATTCAGGATCATCTATGGAAATCTCGTAAATGAGATGTAATGGATTGCCAAATCAATGATCCGATATGGATACCTAATGTATTCTCTGATGAGCCATCGTTATTGATCTTCTCCAATTCGACTAATCGAACATGTGCTTCATACTTTTCTGGTCCTACTACTCCGCGTGTTACACTTCACAACATTTATAGCAATGCGATAGATATTATCCAAATCCTACTAAAGAACAAGTGGCATATGTCCCGAGAAGAGAAAAAGAGAATGCGAAAGTAGCAAAGACGACGCGAACCAAGCTAAAAATCGTCCGAGGACTGAGAGACTGTCTCAACTGCGACAGTAGTTAAGACATCGATGTAGTTCTATGCCCACCTAGCCAGCCCTATGTAGAACGGATGAAAATTCTTAGTACGCTTGGAAATGTTTTCATTCGCCGGCTTTTGTAACAATCATGAAATACTATGCTGTCGAAATCGAACTAAAATCTATCGCCTTCCTCTAATTGTGAGGCAAGGCCATATTGTCTTGGGAAGATGAAAAACTAACACTCAGCAAAAAATATCCTTTTGCACATCAATAGATATGGGATTGTTTGAAATTCCATATCCTCTGAGGCTTTCCCATGCTCTAGCTTCGAAGTCATATGAAAAGGATCCGATCAAGTTAAAACAACCCGATATGCGACTTTTGTTGCAAGTCGTCAAGTATGGAATTCCTCGGATTCCCCATGTTTTACATTGGGATCTCCATCTTCTCCAGACTTCCCCCATAAGAAAGTCCACGAATTGGATAGCGGTCATGCTTTATGGTTGTAGGAATATCCTATCTCTTTCAGTCCTGAGTCGAGAGCTTTGGAGCTACAAGAACGGACTACTTGCAACATCGAAAGAATGGCTGGAATGGTTTTTATGAGATATTTGTGGGGACCTCAGTATACTTCCTGTGAAAAACGGTTACCGTATCTCCAGATGGAGTTCAGAGTCGAGGGATCAACGTCTCAACTAGCCCAAACGTATTTCCAGTGAGACAAAACCCACTTAGGCTGATCAACCATTCTTCGAACAGGTGGTTGAGAGAGGTTCTAAACTCAATGGCATTGGCACGACTGAAAGTTGTTAGAATGAAAGTATAATAACGAAAGGATTTTCAGATTTTCAGATTTGATTTGATGTGTCCGATCTTTTACATAGCTCCAACATTCATAGGCACTGACCTACAAAACCTTTCACTCTTCAAGTACCGAAGGAAATGTGGAGATAAGAATAGGAGGATCTTGAAAGTAAACCTGACAAACTCATGGAATAGAATTTTGCTAAACCGCGTGACAGATGGTTACTACACCATGTATTTTTTGTGATGATTATCTGATGGACAATCGATATATGTTCCTCTTCGATTTCGCAAAGTGTGTAGTAATAAGAAAAATTGTACGAATATAGATCAGCCTTACCTTGTTAGTGTTGACGTTTTACTTCAGCCCAGCACTTAAATCATGCAATGTCAATGCATATCAAATGCTACAATTGCTTAGTACACTGTCGATATTTTCTTAGTCTTGGATTTTTTAGACATTATGAAAGATAGTGGACGATCCTCTGGTCTCGAGTGTTGTCATCTGTAGCCAGTATTGTCACAGAAGTGGGCAATAACGCACAATGGCTACACATGATATTACACAAGATATAAAATCTATCGCCAATATCGCCTACAACAGTAGCATATGGAAACCATCATTATTGGCTGAGCCATTGAGAGAATGTCACGTGACACGCCAAGCAGTTCTCCGCTCTTGGGCGAAAGCAATGGCACACGATTGGCGGGTTCGTATCTTGGTGATCTTGGTTATTGGGAGATCAATAGGGGAATTGATTTCTGAGTTGAATACAGTCAGGTGGCCATGCCGGTGCCCTTCTCAATTTCATTCAGTGCTTGGCATTTCTTGATACAAACTCGAGACGCGTACTGCCGTCGAGGCGAATCATGCTTGTAAAGTGACCTCGGATACGGTATACGATATACGGAATGCGATATACGATATGCGAAGCTTCTGTTCTCAATGCCAAGGATTCCAGTTGGAGGTAGGATGTCTGGACGAGCCACTGGGCGCGAGGGAGTGGTTTGATAGGAAGACTGCTTTACAACTGCTTTACAACATATAAAGATACTGGTTGCTATCGATGGTGTGGGAATCTGGAAATGTATGTCAAATAGGGTTTTTCGTTTGAGGTTTAAAAAGATGTGCCAATTGACCTAAGGCTCTTTAGTGATCACGTCTTAAAATAACGTTTTAAGATAACGATCCTGCGTAGAAGCGGCACGACGCTGTCAATATGACCATATAACCGTGCGGAGAAGCGTTAACCACCAAAAAGGATTGATCTTCAGTCGGATGCAGATTGTCGCAGCCATTAATGTAATTTAATGAATGAAAGTTGAGAGGGATTCTGTTCCCTTCGTAAGTTCGTATAGATTGATATGCAAGTAAAGTACCTCAGCCTCGAGCTCAGCCTCCTCCCATTAATCGTTAACCTTATTTGACTGCGCTAGTGGAAATCATGTCGGTAGACGGGATTTGCTCACTTCCGGCGGTTCTTTTCCCCAAACGAGACGAGTTGCTAAAAGAGGACATCACCGCGTTTTCGTCAACGATGTGCGCGATTTGTTTCGATGGAGAATTTTATCTAATTGCCATGTGGAAGAGAACGGCATCCGATCAGTTTTGTGCTTGGTGGGGGCTTTTCAATCGCATGCACTGTCAAATGCAAGGATTCTGCTTGATGCCTTTTGGCTGTGACAGAAAAGTTGCTGTTGATGGGATAGGTTCAAAAGAATATATATGATTACCTATATTGGTACGCCCTGGTGGCCTTTGAATGTCGATTTTCGAGCGGGGAAACGGTAATCTAGAACTTCCGATCACGTTTTTGGAGGTTGTGGAAAATGACTCCATGAAAGTTAGTTTATCTGCTAGATAGATATGCACATCTACAATCTGATCCGATGATGAAATCATAAATGGAAACGGTATGGCAGGTATAGAAAAACAGTAAAAGAGCAAACTAATCCAGCATCTGGAAAAAACTGATTAGTCGTCTGCATCAACAGTTATGGATAGAGCCGTCGGGACCTCTAGGTACGTCTAGCTGACTAGCTCCAACTAAGTTCTTCTTCGTGCTAGTGATCGTGATCGTGATAGTGATAGTGATTGTGATAGTGATAGTGATGACGATGATGATGATGATGATGATGATGATGATGATGATGATGATGATGATGATGAATGTTGTGTAGCTAGGTGTACATGTGTATGATTTGATACATCGTTAAGATACAAATCAACGCCAACACAGCAATGCACGAAGGTGTGTCAAATAAACTTTGGGAGTGTTCTCGCGTTGATGGGAGGGAACAGATACCATCGAACGAGCCGATTGAGTCTCTCGGTTCGCTGTTTGTCGAGACTGTATGGTCGGCTGTATGGTCAGTAGGAACACTATTGTCAGTAGATTGATAAACAATCTCACGATCTCATGAAGCTCGTCAGATCCAACTCTGTCCACACGAACGGAAACCTGATCGGAACGTGAACCGGTTATTACGGACTTTTTTGATTTTCCATGAAAATTCTTGAAGTATAGCTCCACTGTATACTCTGTGTGATTCACCGCGGTTGGATACTAAGATGTGTCAGCCCTGTAGGAATGACATTCATGCGTGTAAGGAAGAGAAATTTGAATAAAAAAATACCTTAATTTTTGCTCGGATATTAGGACATAAGGAATATATTCCAGCATGATTCTGCAACTTAAACTTGATTACCCACTGATTACTCTATCAAGCCATTGCAGTCCGTAGATGTTTTGTCATCATCGACCATCATATCATGGTCAATGCTTGATGTAAGGGAGATTGAATTGAGTTCTCGAAGCTTTTGGAGCGTTTGGAGCTGTTGGAACCTTCAATGATTTCAATTTTACTCTATCCCTGGGTAAGTACCTACTTCCAGATATTTAAAGTATTCGTGGGTGACGGTGGGTTTGAGGTCGGCTCGAGGTGGGATGGGATAAAATCGCAGATTCAATGCTTACGAGATCAATGTATCATCACTGTGTCCAGAGTACGTGTAGATTCTCCTTCTAGAATCTAATACGGTCAGAAGAGGAAATTAAAGCGGCAGTACTCCATTTCTTTTTGCAAGTCTAACCTTAAGTGATCCCTAGTCACTCAAGAGTCGACTCTGACTTCGGTGACATGTAGTCACAAATTAGGGTTTTAAGTTCCCCTTTAGTCTAATTCATGATGATGATGTGTGTAAAATTACGAAGGATAACGAATATACTCACATTGAAAACATACCCTATTGGTCTTAATCCATTCATTCTTATCATCCAAAATTGGCACCACCAATGCCCTGTTCTGTTTGACTATCATGAACCTTTTTTCTCTCCCCTTCACCCTTCACCCCTTCATTCCAACATTTTGGAGTGATGCGAGAAGCGAAAAATGCAATTCCTTTCTATTTCCATACATTCATTTATATTGATACCGAGTTACTTCCAACACCAATCCTGGTAATCTCATCCGTCCCCAACGTCGAACCTGAATACACGAAAAGTCCATATCCCGCAATCCATTCGATGCCAATCTTGAATCTACTCTACGGAGTATAGGAGCTTGGGAGAACCCATGCATGATTACTTATTTGACTTTATTTGACTGCGCGGACTTAAGGATTCAATCCGAATGACTGGGATCCCAGAGTCTAGGACTTTATCAGCAAGGGGACGCACCTTCTTTTCCACCGGACCACCTCACATAATCAAAAATATCACCCGCCGTTTCGGTCGACGGGTATAAGGTTTCCTTCCAGGTCCGCCATTAGATATCAAAAGGCGCCTAGCACTTGGGTTCCCATTTTTAATTATTTTCATATAATTAACGGTCGACCTTTCCAAGTGATACATAGTTTATAACCACGCATAATCCCACAACTGCATTGAATGTCTTTTCGACCTTACAAATCTTTAACTTCAAACTTACTTAGTACTCAGTAGTATCTTGTTAGTTTCTATACTCTCATAAAAGGTTTTCATAGCGTCTGGAAACATTTCTATCCTTCGAAAACCCACATTGATGATCGCTCAATTTGGAATTTCAATTTCAAGATGACTAATTCCGACGACATAAATCATCCAAAGGGTTCAAAACATGTGGTACGAAAGCGCAAGAGAGAGAGTAAGTCAAGTGGACAATTAGTTCCTACATCTCCCAATGAAGCTGGCAAACGACATAAAAGAGCTACGAGAGCATGTGAGCGTTGTCGCAATAAAAAGATAAAAGTATGTATATCATCGTATGAAGAGATTTGTCTTTCAAGTTCTAATCATACGACAGTGCGATATTGAACGTGATATTGCTTGCAATGCGTGTGTCGATGCCAATGTGATATGCGAGTCAGGCAATGGAAAGCATACGGAAATCAAAAAGTATCCTCCAGGGTGAGTAAATTTCTGCAGTCGTACAAAACGGCATCTGACATATGAACTCAGATACACTGAGTGCCTAGAACATAGTAACCAGGCCATGATACTTGTTACCGACAAGCTCTGGCGCATGGTAAAGAATAGAGAGGAATGGACTTTCGCAGAGCCTAGGATGAAGGATGGAGGGAAAGGACCTGTGGTTATTCATGATATAGCTCAGGCACTCGGATGTATACGCAATGCACCTGGACTTCCAGAAAACTTCATTGAGGACGCCCCAGCTCTACTAGCTCGATTATCCGCAGAATCATTAGCAGAAGAGAGATCGCAACTCGAGCAGGGAAGCCAGACCGAAGCCACCAGGTCTAGCGAAGAGGCAGCTTCACCAGAATCTATCGAGGAAGAAACTTCCCCAGAAACTCCACCAACATTCTCCAAGTGGCTTCCTTTACCGATTTATCAGTCAGACTCATTTACTCCTTTACCAGAGACAGCGCATCGTTGTTTAGATGAGCCATCTATTCAACCTCAGCAGCAATTGGTAAACCAAGATCGAAAACTAGACAATTCTAGAATATCACATGGACCCACGATTAAGTCAGCAAGTACGAGCCAATTTTCAAACGTCAATGTGCTTGTAGGAAATATGATGAATGATTCATCAAACTTTCCGGCGAGGGGGTCATTCAGCAATCGAAACACCGCGGCAGTGGATGTCCGTCGAGCACCTGGACTAAAAATACAGCCACAGCCTTACAACTCTCAAGAGCAACCAGCATTATCTGCCTCGTCTACAGTATCATCGTTTTCTACTACACATCATACAAACTCACCATTACAGTCTATCAACTCAACATTCTCACCTGTTTACCAGGCAAGCACACCATTGTCATATTCTGAACATTCTAATCAGTTCCACACTTCATCATCTTCATCGCCATATCTTTCTCAATTGCAAAAAGATCCGTGTCTATCCCCTAGTCCGGCTGTTGACGATTTCTCGAACCCACAATTCTACGATCCCGACATGTTATTATTCAATACCCAAGGTGCCGGCAACTCTTTCGACGAAGCATCTTACTTGACATCGAATGATCTCATGTTTGCCTCGGGCTTTGATGAGCCAGTCGGGGACTTTTCGTCCGTAGATGAATCTTACCGCCAGGATTTGTCAAATTACTAGAACGATGAGTGTTTTTCCAAGACAGAACGGTTTGCGATTTACAATGTTATTTTTCGGAGGGTTTCCTGGTAATCACCTGGATCTACTGTATTCACCATGGGAGCGGTTTCACTCTCACTTTACTATGGTATAGGACGGAAGATTTAACAAGGGCACGATTCATGGATTAAGGAGTTATAGGAACAGGGATATATATACCAGGGCGTTATTAATTGGTTGAATATGTGGGATCCCAGGATTGACTTGGGAATGATAGACGACATGTATATTTTAGAGTTGCGGCAAAGCGACCATGTGGGCTTGGATACTTAATCAAATAGATTAGTGTAGTTTTCTTAGGTTTCACGGAAGAAGAATAGCCAGTCAGGACTCCTTTAGGTCCTGGGGGCAACAATTTCAGCGCTCTTTCTTGGAGTCGAGAGAAAGTCAACTCGGCGTCTATCTAATAGACGATCCTTCATCTTCTCTATCTCTTGGTGGTAACATGTCAGAGTCCAAAAACGTGATGTGAGTTGTTCGTCTCTCTAAACTCGAATTTAGGAGATAGAGCGGAGCAGCGTCCAGTGAGTCGGGTCTTCACTATATCCCAGGATATCGATATATCAATCTCAATCTCACTCTCAATACCAATCTCGAAGATTGAAATACTTGGTTCACCGTATCTAAGAAAAAACTAACCAATGGTAAGGATAGACTTTCCTCAACTCCTACCTTGAAGTGGGAAATCGCCAGTCCTTCGTAAATATCCCATGAAAGCTTACATGTGCAAACACACTCCGCGTTGATTATTAAGTCGATAAGGTCGTTTAACTTGCTGGTTTAGGAGTCTTTAGGTCGTTGTAGGATACCAATCAGAACCCAACGGTGCGGAGTTTATGCATGTCCGGCATATACAAGGATGTGAATGTCCACAGAAAGTCCAAATGTCCATCGACGGGGTGAGTAAGCTTTTTGCTCGTCTTTTTAATTCTTTTGCATAAAATTTAGTGCTCGCGCGCGCGTTTGAATGAAGTCCGTCCTCATTTACCTAGGTAGTTGTGAAATTATTATGTATGTGGCTTGCGGAGGGATTCGGACAGAAGTGACTTTCTCCTCTCCGTTGCTCATAATGAGTAATTATGAAAAGACTTTTATCGACCAAGTCCCTCCGCCCCGCTGTATCCGTTCTATCCATTGACCTAGGTAAAAATCAAGACATCATATGATATGATCTTTTATTTTTATATCACAATGTACAACCTGCGAACCACAAACCGCGAACCGCGAACCACGATCCATGATTACATCAACCGACAAAAGATATTCCTGGCCCTGGTTCAATGCGGGATTTACTTTACCTACTCAGTACAGAATTCCATACATGGGCATGTAGATAGTGTCAACGTCCATCGAAGATTCGACCCATCGCGAGAAAGCGAGAAGGAAGTGCCGCATTACCGGTCGGATATGCTATTTGATGTTCCCGGATTCAGTGGTGGGTGGGATGCGATGGTGGATGAGTAAGTTATTGATATTTACGGAGTATTGAGTGAGTGATAAACTAGAACTCGTTTATTAGACACATCCGTCCATCACACATTTCTTCACATCCGCGGTTATAATGTGGTAATGTGGATATTCGAGAAAACAAAACGTGGCTTTTATCAGATGATTTTACAGAATCGTTTTCAATGGATGGATAACTATACGATTTATGATCATCTATTTAGGTTCTGCAGCTGCTGCGCAAATTACCGTATAACTTACGACGTATTCGTATATCCATTCGTACGCGCGCATTTAACGTGTTGTATACCCCTTTGAGCATAGATTACCCAGCACGGAGTATGTAGGTGTGTGACGAATAGGATCATAATACCCATCAATAAATGGACGAATCCCAAAAGCCTCCGCGTCGGGCCCGAGTACGGAGACTGGAATCCGAGAAATGTACCGCTCGGAGGGTTTTTTACTTACACGCCGTTTGAACTTGGGATGGATGGGATGAGAGGGGCTGAATGACAAGGTGTGCACACATTCAATATGCACGCACCCGCCGTACGAGTCATCCAAATATACCGCACCAGTTCTTGAATCTTACATGCTCATTGCTCATTGCTCACGCTATCCTAAGATCACCGTCTAATCTATAGAATATAGCCTTTTCACGCCTGATAATCCCTGAAGCGGATCAGGTATTACCTAGGTAGATGCAACCAATTTTTATGTTTACGTGATCGGGGAGTAGTGTTCCCGAGAAGTATATTGTGCAGTTTTAGCCCCCAAAGTTGGGGAAGGGGGGGGTCGCTGTTTTAATCCTGATGAAATGTCATGCTCGGTACATATATCGTACTCTGTAGAGTTTTGACTGGAGACGAGATGAGATGTAAGGTCCAGCCTTATTCAGGGACCACACACATCCTTATATGTGCCGCTAATACGCTGCGGGGAATGTGGCAGAAGAGGTGGAAGCCGAGTTATAGAGTGCTGATGACTCGGGTCTATCACATCCGATCTTACCTACTGTGAGACAGTTGTTGGAATTATTTGGTTTTCAATGTAGATGTTGTAAGTATCTGATATGGTCACTGTACTATACTGAGAGGATGATTGGAGAGCAAGATAAGTCTATTTCGTTTGATGTAAAGTATAGCGTAGACTGTAAGCATACAAGTGTTATGTTTCAGTTACTGTCAGCCTACATTATGACAATCGGGATTATAGAACCGATAGATTCGTAGTCTGTCAGCTTCATTTCCAGGTACTTTACTACCGTCTGGACTCTGGAATCCATGGATAGTATGCTTACAATTTGTCTACTCAATGCCTGGGGTGCTGAGGCAATAAAGACATATTCGACAAACAAATCAGACTATTCATATTGCATCTTGTACATGCTCTTGTAATGCTTGGCTATTGTTGAGGTGTGTAGGAGATGGTAATTCGGAGATTAGTTCAATACTCCGCAAGGAGGTCAGTATCTTTCTTTACAATTTGTACTGCATTCTATGCGGGGTTTTGAGAATGGCCGTTCGGCTTTTGTAACAGTACCTTTCGCCGAAACAAGGTTCTCCTTGGAAAAAGATAGTTTCGATATCACCGCTTTGGTTGTAGGGGTTCTTTCGTTGGCCTACTCTTGAAGTGTGTTCAGTGTAGTCAACGTCGTGATTAATTGAATTGTGATGCGAGGAGAACCTACGAATACCTTCGCTCGAGCTACAAGTAGGTGGTCAGGGTAGGCTGCCACGATCATTCCTTTTTTTTCGTGCTAATGGTTCATGTGAGAGCTTTCACGATTTTCTCTTTCATCACACAAGTGTTTGATGTTGTGTTAGTCCGTTCATTCTTATGTCAAAAAAGACGAAAGAAGCAATCTTCACACAAAATGGTAACCAAGAGGAACTCGAATATTTCAATTGTGGTATCCTAGGGCTTGTCGTCCATCGAGTAGCTATCATGTCATCAGTCAATCAAGAACATGTTGCGCTAGTCTATCCTTCTAATGTTGCTCAAAGTATATCGAAGTATCATATTCCCTGATCAGGCCAACACCATTTCTTTTTTTCCCTATCTGATAATATCAAAAATCAAACATTGGTTCAGGATCACAATTCATTCGGTTGTTCACTGCAGTCCAATATGAGCCCCACCTAAGCATCGATTCTTTCAGGATGCCTCCTTCGGGTCTACAAGTAAGTCCATTAATCTTGGGCAAGATAGGATCAATAGTCGAGAATATTTCAGCAATCAAGTAGCTCTTCTCCTCCTCGAACTACAGTCTGAACCACCGGGTACACGTCCGTCTATATGACGATTAAACTAATGTCGCATATCGCTGTTTGGTGAGCTTCTGAGTATAACTTTGACACAAACGTCTTTTCTCTGAATATTTGAGTCTCGCGAAATCAAGTTGGAGTTGCTTATTTCGTATTTTCATAGCCGCAAATCAATTTCACCACATTTTCCTCCTCGGATGCAAAATTGTCGTAAGATTGTATTTTCCAATAACGGTAAGCTGTTGCTTCAACACTGGCTACATTACATGGATGTTCAGCCGCACAATCTAAACCTCAGCTTGTTCCTTTTCACTCGACTAGTAATATCTTATAGTTCAAAATACACATACAACAATAATTGTCCAGGAATTCTCAGATCTCGTAGTCAACAGATTAGCTGAAATATAAAACTATGAACCCCAAAAATGAGTCCTGGCCTACCTAGCATCAGTCGTAATCCAATTTATCGAACCTGGTATCTAAATCGCTACACAGCTTGACGAACTTAAAAATGACATTTCCTCTCCACTTCGTCAATCGCTGTAAGCTATGTTTGTCCAATGCCTCCCTCTAGTTATTGCTAAGATAGGGAAAAGTCCGGAAATATGCGGGAAAGATGAAGGATCGCTTCAAAGGGCTACTGTACACGATTACCCGGAGATGATTCAGCTGTTAGTGGGTCATGACGCTTATATGACGCATAGTTTTATTAGATGGACATCGTTGAATAGTCGTCGTGCACTTTGGCGATTGAGTATAATAGCCGCGATGCAAATTCATCCTCGACCATCTGTGTCGTGATACTTGAGGGTTTCCGAAAACGAAAAGAATATACTTGATGCGCCTTTACTTTATGAAGCTAGGAACGTATATCGCGATATCATTACTCGATTATGGAAGTGGGTGCTGATATTGATATCGCTGGAATGAAGGAAAATAAGGGTCACATCTACACATTGTCGGTTGTCGCGATCAGTTGTGCGGAGATGCAGAGTGCGAGGTGGGGGGTAGGGCAAGCTGCGAAGATGGATATTGTAGATGAGGAGGGCAGAATTGCATGAATGATGGTGGTAAAAAATTTGGTATGAGTTATTGGCTGGGGATGTGCCGATGAAAGGCGCGGAAGTGAATGTCAAAGTTGGGGAGAATGGGGATACGTTTTGGGGACGGTGATTAGGGAGGGATATGCAAATGTTGTGGGGGTGTTGTTGGAAAAAGTGGTGGATTTGGAGAAACGGCTGTGGATATTGCAGGGGAGAAAGATGATGAGGGAAATATCCCTGACAATGAATAGGGAATAAAGGAGGGTAGAAATAACCTGTAGTAGAACTTAAAAATAAGCTCTCTGTATATTGGTGCCATTTCGTGTGATAAATCTGATTGGGCACTTGATACTAGCACGCAAAATGTTGAAAGCTTCTTAAAAAAGACTACAAATCAGCTGCTCAGGGAGAGGGTAAAATAAAGACACAAAGAACTCAGGTAAGGATACTCTCCCGTGACTCAAAACTAAAGATACATAATAGCCAATTTTCTAGGCTCAGGATTCTGAACAACAGCCTCGATCCCCTCATCCCATTGTTCAATCGAGAATTCACCCACGATTTCCATGCCACCCGCTCTTCCAAGTTTCAACAATCCGCTTTCAACAAGTTTTATAAGTCCTTTGACGTCCTCCCTCTCATACATATACTGTCCCCGAATCGTAAGGTTCTTCATGACCGCCATCATATATGGAATATCAATATCATTAGTCGGCACTCCCATCAATGACGCTCTCCCGTAATCTCTCAATGACATCAAACACGCTCTGATATGACTTGAGCCATTTGCTTCCTGGGGTGATAAATCCAAGTATGCGTCGACCGGGCCCAAAGCTTTGATTCTCGCAACATCTTCCTCATAATTGCCAGTGGTCTGTACGATCTCAACGCGTTGATTTGCCGCGGCAAGTTTCTGCAATTTTGATAAGTTCCTACTGACAGCAATGACACGTGCACCCATCGCTGATGCTACTTCCACCGCAGCGCTACTAAACAACCCGGTGGCAGGTGCCACAACGACCGTTTCTCCGGCTTTGAGATCGATTCCTCGAAATCCTCCATAAGCTACCATATACCGAGCAAGAATTGAAAGATCTCCGAGAGAATAGCCAAGACATCCTTCTGCTGGACTTCCCAAGAGACGTTTCTCATCCAATGCATAAACATTTTCAAGCGGTGATTTCACATATTCAGCTAACGAGCCATCACGCCAAACCTCGATGAGCTTTTTCGCTTTGGGGTCTTGTCCGAATACGCCAACACCCCATAAGATCTTAACATCCGAATTGTCCCGACCTCGAACAAAAGGCTCGATTGTCACAAGTTGGCCGATAGATAAAGTGGTGGTGTCTGGACCGATGGCTGCAACGCGACCAACGGCACGACCGCCAGGGATAAATGGTGTGGGTGTATACAGGTAAGGCATTTTTCCATCAAGGAGTTCTTGAATGCTGGGCTCAATGCTTACAGCGAGAACTTTGATGACGAGACTTCCAGGACCGGGTTGAGGTGTGGGAATGGTCTTGACAGTGAGAGGTTGACCTTGGGCTTCAGCATAGAGTGCTCGCATGGTGGTTGGAAGGGGAGAATCTGTTGAAGACATGATGAGTTTACGTGAGAGATCCGGGATCAAATGAAGTGGAGGATATTGTCTGTTCATTTTCCCAAGGAAACTGAATAGATACTTATATATTGTCTTTTCGTAGACAAAACTCACTTTTCCCTTCTACATTGTTGCGACACATAATCTGGATAACTCCGCACAAAAACCATCGGAATTACATGCTCAAGATCTCTTAACTCCATCATTGGCGTTGATCTAGAATATTTACATCATCTTAAGCTATACTTCTGGAATCTCCAAAGTTGACGTGAAGATGTATGTATGTAATCCTCGAAGATACAAATCAGGATTAGTTTGAAGATTGACCGCTAATGAGGCACAACCTAGGCGATATATGGACTAGCGAGTGAGTAAATACGATGTGTGGTTAGCGTGGGCACCAGAAGTGGGGCGGAACGAGGGTTGTGTATCAATCTCCATCATTCTGAAGCTCATTCTTCCCCTTCATCAACTCGCTTATGTTTCCTTCCGTCGTATATCTTGATTTCTTCTGCTTGTTGATACGAGTGTATACACATAAACAGACACAATGAGGCTGTGATACGATTGCTCGAAATACTTACTCAACCAGCCAATATCATGCCTGTCAAGACGCAAGCTGATGTTAAGGAAGACAACCAGCGAAAGCGGAGAGTCCATAAGAAGTCGCGAAAGGGCTGTCGGAATTGCAAGCTACGGAGAGTTAAGGTGAGATATTCCCATGGGTCCTGGCTTGGTACATTTGGCTGACAACATGATATTTCCTAGTGTGACGAGACAAGACCGCATTGCTTAAAGTGCAAAGATTATGGATATGCATGTAATTATGACTCCAAAACACCAGATCTGGAATTAATATATTCCGAAACTCCTATAATTGCGAAATCGCGAATTGAACTTGGACAATTATCATGGTCTATCAATTCTGCACCATCTCGGCAGATGAACAGCATTCCTACCACCTTAGAACCACTCTGCGTCGTCGGCGATGACATCTCGTCATTTGAACTTGATAGACAGAGCCTCGATCGACTAGATCGCTTTCGTTACCAAACTGTTCTTACTCTTGGAACACCAACTGCCGCAGGAGTATTCCGTGAATTTGCCGTCTTAATGGCCTGTGATCATCCCTTCCTAATGCACGCTCTCCAAACCCTCACTGCCTGCCACAACCGATATCTTACCCTCCACCACGCAAAATCATCGCGGCGCACATCAACAGAAGCCTACCACCTCTCCCGCGCCGCTTCACTCTTCAACCAAAAACTCTGCGCGCCAATTGCAAACAAGGACAAAGATGCTTTGTGGGCCACAGCAGCACTTCTCGGAATCGTAGCCGTATCATCTATCGAAGCTTCCTCGCCCTACGAAGCATGGCCTCTCACCTCATCAGCAGATACCGATCTCGACTGGCTACGTATGAGCGAATCAAAGACCGTCATCTTCGAGCTCACAAACCCCACGCGCAAAGATAGTATCTTCCATGTTCTCTCCGTCGATTACAATACCGCGCACTACAAACGCGATGGGAATCTTGATCTCTCATCCCTTCCGACCCATTTCGTCGAACTCTTCGATTTAGACGCGTATTCGACCGTTGCTAATAATCCCTACTATCTAAGCCTCATATCTCTTCAGCGTATCGTCAATATCGAATGCAATCGATCTGCCATGTTATCTTTCCTCGGTTTCCTAACCAGTATGTCTCCCGAATACAAAATTCTTCTGAAGATGAAAGATCCAAAAGCTTTACTTCTACTCTCATACTGGTATGCGAAAGTTTGGAGAATAGTCTGGTGGGTAGAACGCAGAGCGATTCTGGAATGTCAAGCTATTTGTATTTATTTGGATAGATATCATAGCGATGATCTGTTGATTCCAGAATTGCTGTTGTTCCCAAAGCGAGAGTGTGGTTTACTTGCTTGATAGAAGTTATTGACGAGACAGACAGTAATAGAAATGAGGATTGAAGATCGAGTCCAAACGATCTGGCCTCACATTTACTTTCAATCTTGTCGTAGATATCATAATTGATCAAAATAAAATAACCAAGAGGCTCTCAAAGAAGTTTCTGAGTCATAGTAACTATGTACTAGTCAAGAATTGGATTGCAGGGCGCGATAGTAAAGGGAGGTAGAATTGATCAAATCATGTCTCGAATCAAGTATTCAATGGAATTGCCCCATGATAGTTTTTCATGTCTTTAATTCCAGGCCATTGCATTCCTGATTCCAACTTCGAGCTCCGCGAAAGTCACACGCTACGCATCTGAGATTTTCTTAGGGCGGGAAGAAGGAATGTTGAACGAACGAGGGGGCTTTTGTGACGAATTTCAAATCGCAACCTTGCTTCAGAGTCCTAAAATTGATTTATAAATTCTACTCAATTAAAGCGCATCATTAAATTATATCTGACTCTAAAATTATGCCAAAATTCCCTGCGAACGGCTTTCTAAACCACTTAGGCAAATAAAGTGCCATCAAAGTCCTTCCCACTCGTAACATTAGTTAAGGTATAATTTCCAAAGCAAACGTATTCATAATTTGCCATCGCCGTCGCATTGCTCTGGCTCTCCAAAAATTTGCTCATTTCACACAGTCCATCTACTCTGCCTTTGCACGCACCACCTCGAATGGTATCTAATGGAAGTATACCATTATTGAGTCTCATTCTGATAAATTTGTTCGTGGCGTTTGCGGGATCATAACCATATTGTGTTGGTGTGTATTGAACCTTTGAAGTTCTTTCAGCCTTTGGGTTAGCTGAACTACATCCAATGGTTTCGGTAATGAGACGAGCGCCGAATGGGGTAATGTGTGAAAGAATGAACTTCCGCTTTGGGTTGGGTGGGTACTGCGTTAGGCTAGGAGCGTCCCGGAAGTAATCCATACTCATTGCTGTCAAAGCAGATACGATGATATCGTCGTGGGAGAAATCGGCGTAGAACTTTTGGTCCAATGGGAAGGTAGTTGGGTTATCGTCGAGGGTGGAATTCACGGCTGAGTTGGAAGAGGTGATGTATTGGTGTTGGAGCCGGGCAAGGAGCTCTTGAACATATCCAAGTCCTTGAGCGCGCCCAGTAGGATTTCCATACGAGTAATCGTACCAGTCTGGTGAGATTGTCAGTGTGAGGACCATGAAAATGACCGAAGCCGCAAACTTACATATCATATCTAAAGTATTCTCAAACCCAGCCCACTCGTCTTCGGTGAACAACCCACAAAAGTCGCTCATACCAATATACCCATGCTCGTATGCGCAGATGCTTTGCATAGCATATGTATCATTGTATGTCAATTCAAAACCAGAAGGCGCATATTTCTGTAATCTTTTGGTCGCGCTACCCAAGTATTTAGGAAGATAAGTGTAGAGATCCAAATCTCCAATGTTCCAAATACCATCAACATAATCGTTGAAACAACTATCATATGATGCCAAGGTATTATTCTCGGTTCCTCCTTCAGGAATAATTACCACATCAAATCCGGCAGTCACGTTTTCGAAAGTAGGAGCTGGGATGGTGGCATAACTTGGACCAAAGAATCCTAACGCCCAATTAATTTGACTGTTCTCGATTCTCGATTGTGAGGTCGTGCGCAAGGTAATCTTAGGACGTGCAGTGCCGTTAGGATATAGAGGGTCGTAGGCAAGTTGCCCAACGGATGCATTGTATAAAGTGCGGCCGTATCGATTCCAGAAAGAAACACCAGAAGTGAATTCTGTAATTGCGCCCATTCCAGTCAGAAGACCATTGTCTACCATTGCGTACTCATAAGTGTTGAGGAAAGCAAGAGGGCCAGTAAACGTCGCGTTAGTAGAGGTTGAGGTGAAGTTTGTAACCTTCTCAGCAAATCGCTCATCATTCACACCATCATCTTCTGAAGTTGTCTGAAAACGCTGTGCATGTCTTTGAAGGGTTTGTACCGATTCCTTGACTGAGATTAGTTGGTTATTCAGGATCAGGAGAAAAGCAACGTACAACTTGACAACCTTCTGGAAGTCCGACATGATCTACACCGAAATAATCTTCTTCATTGTCAGAATAGGGAGTCATTTCTCCCCAGTACTTTTGGATTCGATTGATATCAGTAAGAAGCTGGGCGGCAGTAGCCGACGCCAGCAAGGCATTAGTGGCAACCAATGTAGAAACATACATCGTGAGATGTATTCAAAGTAAGAGATGAGAATGAGATATTGAAGATCTAACAAAAATTTTACCGCGTTGGTTTGAGACTTGAGATTATATATGATTCTTACCATTGGAGAGGTTTCTATGTTTGGAAATTTGAAAGGACGATCGTCGTTTCCTCACCAGGCTGGTTCTATCGGAGCAGCGATATGAGCACTTACTCTGATGTACCTCCGGCCTTTCTAAATCGAATGAAATACCCACGTTGCAAGTAGTGGCATCTGGTTTCCACTATTCTCCTGCATGTCGAAGCATAGTTCACTTCATCAGATCACTTTATGTCAGGAACAACCACGTTGCCTCTCGAATTGTCCAGCCATCTTTAATAAGGATGACGTGGGTAAATACTAGCCTTGCATGATGGCCAATCCACGTCGTGAGATTCGGGATAGCTATAGCTTAATAAATGGGCTTCTTTGCACTTTTCAAGCATTTCATTTGTTGCAAGTCGGTATATACTCGGGAACTAACCAATTTTGTCCCATGGTGATTTATATGGAGTAGCAACTCAAGCTTTTCTGGGATGTAGCTCGGGGTAGTCCCCCGCCATCGGCCAAAGTAGAGAGTTTGTTTGATAACCTCGTAATAAAAAATAAAATTGTTCGAATTCTTATCTCTTACCATACAATGTCGATAGAGACTGTTGGTAATGTAATATGTACAAGTGAGAAAGTAATTAAAAAATTAATTGCAAGTCAGTCCAGAAATAACGATTGTACACACGTTCCATGCGATCATGAAAAAAGTCTCGCTTCCAATCTCCTCCATAATCCGCCTCTCCTGCACCTCTCTCCTCTGAGTGACATAAAAATCTCAAAATTGAATAAAGAATAGCGAACACAACAAGCCAAAAAAAACAAGGGCTTCTATCAATCTACAATGACAGAAATTAGATCGCGTAAGTATCAATCGTATCGAGAAAAACAATAGGACCTCCAGCATTAAGAGTAAAAGGTCGGAATGAATGGACCTATCCGAGGGCGACATCGAAGGCGGTAGAGTTGTTAATTTCGCCTTTATGCAGCCGGCTCCTGTGCATGCGCGTCATTACCACCCACTGTCACAATTAAAGAAGCAGGCGTTGAATCATTTACTGCACCGCATTGATTGATACCTCCATCAGGCGTCACGTCGTCATACGGGAAGCAGTAACCGAGGCCATCAACGTTTGCAGCATGGACGATTCTCGCGTAATGATTCGTGATGGCATTTTCGTAATATGTCGACACCACTTCTTTATCTGGCTGGGAAGAATTGACAAGAAGCGTCGATCGATTGAATGCGGCATCAAGTCTTGCGCCAATATTCAAGAGTTGGTCAGTATTGGTAGGCTGGGCTGCAAATGCCCCTGTCGCGCCACCAAAGATGTCTGCAGATGATGGCTTGGTAAAGGAGCCGATGCTATTAAAGGTGAGGGAAGTGAGGTCGGATGTTGATCCAGAAACATCTCCCCACGATGCTTGAGTATTGACAATTAGGGAAGCGCTAGCATATTTATCCCACACATCATTGATGTAGCTGGTCCAATATCCTTCGAACAATACCGGATTGAATACAATGCCTGCCGTTGGATTAAGGGCTCTTAGATTCGTACCGTCATTCTCCACAATGAGCTGGCTCCAACCGGCCCCGTCGATCGCATCTTGTGCTACTAGACCTTTGCAAACTGTCGCTAGACCATCTGAGGGTAAACCTCCAACGTGTTTCACTGCACCACTTGTACTGTTCAGTGTCAAAGCGACAGGCAGGCACACAAAATCGACGTAGGTGATGTTTGCAAATAGCTCGGAGCTATTGTATGTAAATTCACAAAAATCCCAATTTTTCAAGTAGTTTGGATCAGAGGTATTGTTGACGGAGGGCTCAACCAATGCAGGCCCTGTGAGCCCAACATCGAGCAGAAATGTCAAAGTATCTTCGATACAGAACCAAATCCGACCGCCTGCAATATTCGGAATAGTGACCTTCGTAGTAGATCCTGGTTCTCCAAGTGGGATGGCACAGTCTTCTGTCAAGGCAGATCCGTTAGATGATGGATTTGTAGGGTAGTACAAGGTCGACCCATCAGCTTGCAGGAGCACCACGGAATTGTTGTTATTGATGGCAAGGCCAGTGATGTATGCGAAGACTGTGCTCGAGGAACTTTGATTGACAAGTTCTATGGTAAGTGTGCTGGCAGTAGCTTCAGTCTCGACAGTTTTGATTTCGGGTGGGCACAAAACGTTCTCCTTCTTTTGCCTTGCGATCGCGTCTGAGATAGTAGTCATTGCTGCAAATTTTAAGTGGATGTGAAAATGTTGTCTGCTCTGGAGGTTGTTCTCTATATTGGTATAATATCAAAACCTTCTCGTACCAAGGGGGAGCTTATTATAATGTCAGAAAAATGTGAGTATCAATGACCATGTTTAACACTGTGGCTGGAGTTCGCGAGGCATGACTATGTTTGTCTTGTGAGTCCGTATGTATATTCCAACAATCCGGGCCAGAAAAGAGAATGGTAGTGGCAGAGAAAGCCTTCTCGACTGGGTTCGAGACACTAAGCATCCAATCCCAGATTATAGCAGGGGCGGGCACTCGAAAAAGTATGATGGCGAAGCCATAATCTTAACGACGGCGTGAAGCTTTAGAGTTTAGCTCGCCGGACCTTTCTCCACATTCATCGAATCTAGAGACAAAGATCATCCCCTCGAGGTCGTATTGAACTATCAAACTAGATGAGGGGACTTTTCATCTGCACACATACTGTATCTGGTACGAACACCAGCATCTGGGTATAAGCGAGGCTGGTTGTTGCACGAGATTCACAACTGTCGCATGCTCTTTTGTCTGATAATCATACAACTAATGACGGTATTACGACAATGGTATGACAGCGTTATGACAACATTCTTTCAATCACTACCAACAAGCAGCTATGATAAGATAGAAGAATGTCTTCACTTTGATGACGACACCGAATTCGGGGTAAATTCACTTAGTTCTTAAGTCAGTCTCCTGACCTAATCACCAGTAGTGTGTGTTCCGCTAGACTGGAACAATGATTACGCATGTGCCGACCCGAGGGCTTTCCCCGGAAATGATAAGCTCCCGCAAGTAAAGATAGCATCGTATTCAAGGTTGGGTTTCGTAGTAATTCAATTGAAGTTGTGTGTATCTATCTGTATGAGTGAAAATGAGAGGATCTAACACGAATCAAAAAAAGAAATATGACTTAATAATTATGAAGAGTATTCAATTGGTCAGGCATGTATTGCATCTAACTTTTCGAGACGACGACCTAGGCTCGAGCTAGATACTAGGTACTGGTAGATATTTTGTAAATACACTTCGAGAATGTTCCTGGATCTATCTAGCCGGCCAGGTACAGCCTCTCTCAACTCTGCAGCGAGTGGGTCACGTGAAACTCACACCGCTTACTGAACATGATGCGCTAACCCAAGAACAGCGATATGCTGGCAGAATTCAAGGCTGAAGTCGTTACTGTCCTTCGAATCCAATGTTCATACAATTGTTTGACCCAACAGGCTTGAATTGAAAGCTTTTCGTTGTACGATTTCCAATCCGAATCTCCAGGACACCTCGTTCGCTCTCAGCCTCTACGTTACTCGTACTATATTACACAAGAGACGCAATATCCTTTCATACTACCTTGATCCTTCCACGCTTTGTAAATAGCTATGCGTTAATTGCTGTCTTCGCTCACTTCATTGACTGAATTCTGATTGTTATATGCTGTGGCTATCCTTGTACGACCCAAATTAAAGCTGTTGCCCGGTACCTATCGAAAGAATCCCAGATAAGTGGAGGAAAGTACAGCATCAGCATAAAATTGAAACACGATCGGCTTAGAGAGATTGTAACACCTGCAGCCCGCGTCTAAAACTTGTTTTTCAAGTGCGCCATCTGGAAATAATCGTCGTGGAGTATATTTGGGCAGCGGGGTTCAAGTGAGCGGGCAGTGGCGTGAGATTTTGTCCAAGGGGCTCCACGTTGGAATTCTTCTCGTGGATTCACAATCTGCGAGTATCATATGAGACTGATACGATCTTTTCGGAAACTTTTCTTCACTCTCAATCCTTGAACATGTCCATCTCGAGTGCTAGAACATCATTATCTTCCCAGGAGCTTACCGGCGAAGGTATATCTGTAAATGCGAAGGAAGTTCATGCTATCATTTGCTGACAATGATTGACAGCAAAATTGACGGACGTTGCCAAAATTGTAGAAAGCCTCAAGGCAGATTTAGAGAAAATTAGCCTTCTTCCGCATCGTGAGTATGAATTGATTTCGCGAAGTCTAGGATATACTTATTCTTCTTCACAGAACGAGATGTGCTCCTGGAGCGGTTGAAGGTTTATGGTCGTGACCCTACCAATGCAGACCCAATCTTTACCAAAGAGGTAGGTCACACGTATCGAAGCGCAAGACGTTTCTAATTTTGCAATAGGGAATCGAGACTCTTTCAAAGCATGCCTTCAACAGCCCTTCCAAAACTACTTCTCGAAATGCGCTTCGATGCCTCGCAAACGCCCTCCTCCTGAAGCCAGATACACGACAGATATTGGTTAGCTTGGGTTATGATGAGAGGGCTTGCGCTCTACTCAAAGATAGAATTGCATCTGTTGATGACGAATTTTTGTTGTCTAGAATTATCTTTCTTACAACTTACGGTACCACAATAAACATTGAGAATCTCATTGATCAGTGTCATCTGGCAGACACCATCTCACACAATATTGCCAACCATGATAAGCTTCACGGTGCGAAGCAGAAGAAAGTCAAACAATCAGATCCGATGGAGGATATGGCTCTTGCTGAATCGCTTAAGCTTCTTTTCAACATTACACATTTTTGTCCCCAACGAAACTCCAGTTTTTCCCAAGCACTTCCTCATATTTTATCCATTCTTCATAAAATAGAGACGATTCCGAGCGCACCTCTAGATCCTCCTATCGCGCAACTTGTCAACACTCTTATCAACATACCTCTTGAAGACCCGGGGAATGTCAATGTGTTGTTTCCTAAAGGAAGCCCGAACTTAAATGTCGAAAAATTCCTTGAACTCCTCGACCATTCCATCAACCAGTATAAAGACGAAGAACTTGAGCAGCTTGTCTCACCACTACTCACCCTCATTCGTAAAGCATACGAGATCGGTCCTTCGGATGTTCACCAATTCATGCAAACCCGATTGCTTCCAAGTGATAAAGACCGTGAACAACCTGTAGGCAGAGGAGAATCATTGTCTGCACGCTTGATTCAACTATCCACAAACCCCATGGCGCCCCAAGTTCGGGAATCCATATCTGCATTGCTGTTTGAGCTGTCCGACAAGGACGCTAGCACGTTTGTTCAGAACCTCGGTTACGGATTTGCCTCTGGCTTCTTGTTCCAGCACAATGTCCCTATCCCAGAAAATGCTTTCGAAGCGTGGAGTACAGAAAATGACAAGGGCAATGGCAAGACAAGGCCCAGTCAAGATAGTGGGAAAGCAGTCAATCCTATTACCGGGCAACTCCTCGAAGCAGAGGAGAAGACTGATCTTCCAGAGATGAGCCAGGAAGAGAAAGAGAGGGAGGCTGAAAGATTATTTGTATTATTTGACCGGTATTTAGTATCCTCCGAATTACGAAATCACGCAAGCTAACACACTATTAGATTGAAGAAGAATGGAATAATTACTGCGACAAACCCTATGGAGGAAGCGTTGCAACAAGGGAGGTTTGAAGAATTGGAGGATGATGCAGATTCCGATTGAGAAAGAATGGTAAATTTAAGAGATGAAGCTAGGGGCTTGCCGGCAACTCTTACTTCACATGTAAACCAATCCCTTTATGAATGATGTGAAAAGTCTTCCAAAGTCGAAGTTTTCTTCTTTCTTTTTGTCCTTGAAGAAATCTATGCATCTTGTACTTGGTTATGCAGCTTTACTGCGAAACATCACAACTGATATGCAAAAACGATGGCGACTATCGAGTCCGACCAATTAGGTCCGGAGTTGGTGAATCTGGTCTTCACTATCGATCATCAGATGGATTCACTCTGCAGTGTAACTACACCCAATATAGGGTATCCCATAGTCCGAAATACAGTTCAACAATTGAAAATATCAAAACATTTAGTTACTTCGAAATAGTTCAAGATATTGAATTTTTTTTATATTCATTTGATTTGAAATAAAAAATTGATGAATCAACAATAGCATCTCTAGAATTTTCAAACTAGAATCTCAAATAGGAGTGCAGTCTGGATAATTGGCAAACCTGACCCAACACACGAACGGTACCGCCACTTCAATCACACAACATGGCATAAGCAGCGTTATGGACACTTCTCTTTGCAGAAAGAAAAGTGCTTCTGAAATTTGCCTCTCCCGTCGCGATAGACTTGAAAATATCATTTTGCCTAGATCGAACGTTATCAACAATTATACAGAAGTTTTTCTTTTGCCCCAGAGAGAAAAGCAAGAGCCATGTCTTCATCCTGGGAAGCTCAAGCAACAGAAAGGGCTTCTTTAGTCCTAAAGAAAATCCCCCATGAATGGAGACTCTTATCAAATGAAATTGCATATGCAAGGGGCCAGCGAAATATTACATCATCTGTCATTTGCAAGTATCTAAATCGATTCGAACTAGAAGTCTTGAGTCATGATCCGATATCAATACTAAGAAAGCTTAGAAGTGGAGAATGGACTGCCGTTCAATGTATCCTGGCTTCTTGCAAAATTGCTTGCATTGCTCACCAAATTGTATGTTTCATTCTCTATTATCGATAATGGATATAAAGCTCACCAATATAGAATCCTTGCTTACTTAACATAATGGTACCTGAAGCAGTGGAAAGGGCTAGAAAGTTGGATGAATCCTTTCAAGATGAAGCGGGATCCATCAAAGGGCCTCTTCATGGTCTTCCGATCAGCGTCAAAGATCAATTTCATGTGAAGGGGTCGGATACCACCATGGGCTATGTTGGATGGATCGGTACTTTTGAGGGAGATAGTGATAGCAATAATGTGGGTTTGATAAACAGTCAGATAATCTCTGAATTAGAGGAACAAGGTGCGGTAGTCTTCTGTAAAGTCTGTATCTCCCATCATATTTGAATTAAATATTTACTGACGATCAGGGAGACCAGCTTGCCACAAACCGTTCTCGTAAGCTTCAGTGCCTAATTGAGTGGAAGTGGCAAGCTAATTTATGTCCAGTATGACGAAACTATCAATAATATCATAGGCGAGACACTCAATCCAGTCAATCGACTTCTTTCCTGCGGTGGTTCTTCTGGGGGTATGAGAATGCAAATCATTTCCCAGTGTAAATTCAATTGATCTGATGATATACTCTAGGCGAAGCAGCGCTCATCTCGATGGGTGGAAGTTCATTAGGTTTAGGTACGGATATTGGTACCTACTCCTTTCTACATACCGTTGGTTCAATAACTGACTTCAGTATAGCCGGTTCTATTCGTGTACCAGCTGCATTCTGCGGTATTTACGGCATCAAGCCTACTCATAATAGATTCTCTTACCGAGAGGTTGCCAATACTGTACTTCAAACACACTATCCCCTCCTAATTATTTACCATCGTACTAACTAGCTATCTGCAGAATCCTGGGCAAACACTAATCTCCTCCTCAGTTGGTTTTCTTTCACGTTCACTAGAAGGCCTAGAATTAGTCATGAGCAGCCTTTTGTGCAAATCACCTTGGCTTCGTGATCCAGCCGTCGTTCCAATACCCTGGCGCAGAGACAATCAACCTGAAGCCGGGAAACGGCTCAGATTTGGCATTTTCTGGTGGGATGGAATGATTCAACCTCATCCACCTGTTACAAGGGCACTGAAAATGGTTGTAACTGCTTTGGAGAATGCAGGACACGACGTATATTTATCCTATCATGATATATGAATGTAAGACAGCAGGCTGATATTATATTCAGGTCGTAGATTGGTGTCCACCATCTCACAGTATACCCGAGCGACTTCACGCAAGTTTTCTCTCTATTCAATTATACACTTGGGAACTAATAGAAAACCTATCTATCAGCCGGCGATAATGAATGCAGATGGATCCCATCATATTCACAAACAACTAGCATTATCCGGAGAGCCATTGATTAATGATTTACAAAACTTTTACGCACTGAAACCACCAATGTCTCTTCTCGAATATCAAGATCGAGCAATACAACTCCGAAATTACAGGCAAGCTTATTCTGATTATTGGAATAGTACAGCAGGTGCAGATGGGAATGTGGTGGATGCAGTATTAATGCCCGCAGCTCCCCATGCAGCTGTCATACCTGGAAAATGGGAACACCTCGGTAAGTGCTCCATCTACGCAGTAGTATTTGTTATAGGAATGTAATGCTGATGGATGTAGCTTACACGGAAGTTCTCAATCTTTTGGATTATACGGCGTTGGTTATTCCAATCACTCATGCGGAAAAGGATGTTGATGAACATCATGTTTATGTACCGGTTAGTGAGAAGGATTTGAGGAATTGGACGGCGTATGATAAGGTGGTTTATGATGGTGCGCCGGTTGGGATACAGATTGTGGGGAGAGTATATGAGGAGGAAAAGATTGTTGGGGTGGCGAAGATTGTCGAGGAGGCTTTGGGGAAATGAAGGGGAGTTTTGAGATAGGTGATGGTAGTTGCAAATATGTTATTGTGTGTTTTAATCGATGATTTTACTTATCTGATCTCATGAGGAGAGATTCTATTAAGTCTGGAGGTCTTTGTGATGATTGATGCTTGTTTCCTGAAATCGTTGTACCAGATATTCAGAAGTCTCTGGAAAATTCACACTTTGTATTCTTTTTACGCGGACAACCGACTTTTTCTTAACGTATACCAAAAAGCAACAGCTTTCAAGTCACCAGATCTTTTTGGATATCGAAGTATTTCGTCTCCTCTCCATGAATCGAAAGAGCTCAAACATTCACACTTCCTCGGACAATCAACTGTGAATACTATTTTCTCAAAGAATCAAGACTTCATAATACCAAATCGTTTCCAAAATTCAGCTATCTCTGTCCATCAACTGATGATTGAGATTGAGTAAGACTACTCACTCTACTACCCATCTCCATCGCAGCCTTTTCTTTCCACTCTCGATAGATCTTCTTTTCCAAAATTTCACCATCCGAATTTTCAAACACATCATGATGACAATCACGCCATATACTCAGCTGTTCCCAAAACCCAGTATTAGGTTGCACTCGCGATCTCTTCTGACGCACGAGAGCTAGAGCTTCTTCTCGATCCAGAGTCCTTTCTCGCATTACTAAATGTGAAGTTAGTCAAATCAATATCATGACCCACGAAGTAAGAAGAGAGTAGATTCACCATATCCCAAAACAACCGTTCCAGATCTACTAATCCCGAGACCGCAATGAACCAACACACCACGATTTTCACAAAGCGATTTATCAATCATCTCGCATGCATCTTTCATGATATGTAGAATATCTTCCAGCGCGTCATCTTGTACTCGAAAGTCATGGTGAGAGAAACCAAGTTCGAGATAGCGGGTACGAAGCCACTGAGGAAGTGGTTGATCGTTTACAGATATGATTGTACATATATTTTTGCTTTGGAGATTGGAGATATTGTATGTAGATAGTATACTGAGGGCATTAGTAAGATGAACAAAATGGAGAGAATAGAAGGTTGATTCACTCTCCGATCCATAGATTAGGCAGAATTTCGTCCATATTCAAGTTTGGGTTGTGAGTGTCGGGATTGTTTAGTAATTGAATCATTGTGATGAGAGAAGTTCGATGGGTGAGATGATAGATGTACTGGTTTTCTCTGGGGAATGAGAAGAATGTCTGGATATATATATGACAGATAGATAGTGTAGTAGCAAGGGAACTTTCCTCCAGGCTTTCATGCCGTGTAATTCTGCAGCCTTGTATTCGCCATGAAACTACTTGCATCTGTAAGACTTGCTAGGCTTCTATCGAGTTCTATCTACTTGATAGTTTATGAGACATTAACAGATTGAAAATACTCTGGACTATATATAGTCCGATAATGAAAAGCTTTGAATCCTTAAATAGAATCAGAATATTCAAAGTATTTCGTACTCTGCATTGCAGTTCAACAATCCATAGCTTTGAATTCTTGAATGAAATTGGAATATTCAAAGTATTCCGAAAATTAAATATATTTCAGAGATCGAATTCTTCTTGTTTATTCAACCTTCTTAAAAGAATAAATAGATTTCAAGAATTGAACTATTTTCAATCATTCGAATTATTCAAGAGAATGAATATATTATAGATATCGAATACGAGTATAGATCAAAGATTTAATTGCTTATAGTTGTTTGAATTGTCTGAATAGATGAACGAACTTTGAAGATCGAATTGTTTTAAATTGTTCCAAACGTCTTGAATCTTGAAAGCTCTAATACTATCATCGCAATAATAATTGTGTGAAGGTTGAAAACCGGCATTGAGGTCTCCCTAGTTTCGTTGTTTCGATAGCAAAAATAAAAGCTTGCTGAAAAATAATAATATATCTATAGAAAGTGCAGAAATGTACATCAAACACGCAATCCTTCTATGGTGTAATGGTTAGCACGTCGGATTTTGATTCCGGAGATATTGGTTCGATTCCTATTAGAAGGTTCTTCCAAGAACACTCTTTCATTCCATACTCAGTTTAAATCTGAGATCACAGGACTGCGATTTTTTTCGATTTTTTTTCGCTTGTCCCATTCCTTTTTGGTTGAAAAATGTTGCTTGTCCGTTCCTAGATCGGATGCCAGCCGAGAGAGAGAGCCCCACATGATGGGTCATAAGTATGGGTCATCATTACGAAGCTAGCCAAGCTCTTATTATTAATCATATACACACGTGATATTATATCAACTAATTCAGCTCCTGCTTACGATGAATCAAGTCAGGGCCGTGTTCCAATCTACTCATCTTCAATATTGTCTGTATATATCTTCTGTATCCCGTTGCACAAACTCCCCTGGACTCCTACCACCCATCTAAGGTTATATGATAAGTCCTGAGCTCCTTAGGTACTATCTACTTGTTTGTTTTTTTCGTGCCCCGTTATACAATATACCCTCATGCAGGATCCACCCCGAAAACGGATTCGAGCCCGAAATGCATGCGATAGTTGCCGTAAGAGGAAGCGGAAATGTGATGGTTGCTCACCATGTTCAGAGTGTGTAGGTTATGAATACGACTGTAGCTTTTCTCCCAATATAACGCCAGTCAGCTCTATGAAGAAAGCAAAGCTATCTCATGAGCCAACTTTCCAAGGATCCCAATCTCAGAACGTTTCCAGCACAGTTGCATCGAGTACTGAATCCTCTGATCTTACACAAAGGGGAGGAAAACATTCAAATCTTGCTTTTGTAATCAATGGAAAACCAGAAGAAACTCCAGCCAAATTGTTTCACCAGGAAGACATTAAACAAGGCACTGCTAGCAATGGAACCACAAATGATTTATCGATTTTGGAGCCATACAAATGCAGATTTACCAGCGCAAATAGTGCCATCGCATTCCCGAGATGTCTAGGAATGGAACTGGAGATGGCCACACCTCCACGGTTGCACAGCTATGCATGGAATGCCGGGATCCGGTCAGAAGCACCGAAACCGAATTATATACGATTACATGAATTTTGTTCTTGGGGATTTGCATCTTCAGCAATAGATGTTTATTTTGAACATATCAATCCCGTTTTTGGATTTTTAGAAAAGGAAAAGTTTCGACACAGATGTGAGCTTTTTTGGAAAGATGATACGGGAAGTATTGGATTCGAGGCACTTATCTGTGGGGTTGTAACTTTGGGTGCATTGTTCACGAGACAGATTGCATCTGTGCTTGAAAGTGATGTCTTCGAGCATGGCCGATGCTTGCTGGAGCAAGGATCTCAGAGGCATGGCGATATGTCTCTTGAACATGTGATGGCATGGACATTACGGGCTCTTTACCTTCGGGCCACGAGCCGTCCCAATTTGTCCTCTTTGGCAATCTTTACGACCGTTCATTTGGCTGAATCAATTGGCCTTCATCGAGAATTGGATACTGTTGTTTTCGCCGTTGACGGATCCAGAAAGGCTTTCTCACCAGATGTATTGGAATTACGTCGGAGGGTGTTTTGGATCGTGATGTCCCTGAATCAATTATTCGCTGCCGAATACGGCCGTTCAAAGGTATCCTTGGACAACGTTAGATGCCGAAAGCCTATCGCTAAAGAAGGAGATTCAATCGGCGACTTGATTGCAATGGCGGAACGACTATCCGCTTGCACCATTTCAGACGTTGACCCTGATGCCCTGCGAATAGCAATTGAACATTTGTCTATCTTGCCATGTAATCATTCAGGACTGACCATGATCAAGGCAGATGTTGTTTTGTGTCTCTCTCGAAAACTACACCTTACTCATTCAAAATTCAGTTCTTCCGTCTTAAACACTATAATGGTGGTTCTTCGCAGTGCCTTTGCGGAGTCCCGAAATCTATCAGACAAGCGAGTTCCCTGGTGGAACGTGGTCAGCGTTCCATTCAACACGGTTTGTCTACTCCTGTCAATAAACACGCGTCAGAGCATAGCCTTTTTGCCCCAAGCCATAGACACTCTAGAATTTGCTAGCAAATCATGGGATACCCATCTGTCGAGAGAGGCTTTACATACTGCGCAAATGTTGGTCAATCGATTCATAGATATGAAGCGTGAAGATCAGATGGTTCTGGAATCCCTTCATCGTGTTGTCGATCACCCGAGTGTATCTTCAAGTACACAGAATTGGACAGGGACTATTGGAGATGACCTGTTCGGAGGCTTAAATGGACAGGATTTTGGGTGGGCACAGTTCTTCGGTGACGTTGTGGGTTAATTTGGAAGTCACTCCAAGAGAATTTCCATATCCACCTCTAGCGGAGATAAATGCTAGCTTTGGAATGATCTATCTGCACGTCACCACTGCTTCAAGGGAGTAATTAGTCTCAAGACAAAAATGAAGCAGGCGCAGGGGCGTTTTGATCTGTTTGAGAAGGAACAACCACACAACTGGATGACATGCGACTACTCACCGAGTAAGTTACTAGCGAATATTGTTTTTTGTTCTCTTTTGGGTTATGCTTCGGAGCTAAACCGGAAATGTAATTGTTGTAATAAGTCAGTTTTTGAGAATTTACCTTGAGTTTCCTCGCCGGAACTCACGTAATCATCCAAAGTCTTTGAGAGGCCATGGGGTACACCACAGCAACAACTCACAGCGTCTTATGTATATACTTTAGGGTGGGATTGGTAGGATTTGGTAATTAACAGGAATATCATACAATTGATGGTTCTTCATCAGATATTGTTTGCCCATCTCCACTTTCTTCTCTATGAATTATCAAAGTCTTCCGCAATATCCACTCCATCCACTCATCCAATGATACTTCAACCGAGAATGTAGATGTACTAGGATAACTGTAACATCCAAAACGTTAAGAAGCTACATAAAGATCACGACACGATTGACGAGCCCACTTCATTTCCAGTTCTACATGAGTTATAATGACATTGCAAGATCATAATATCGAGAAGCTCGATGATGCGAAAGCAAATTTTGGCTCCAATCCACAATCAAGTGAGCCTATAACTCCCATCATCCCTCCCGAAGGAGGTCTTACAGGCTGGCTATGCGTTATCGGTTGCTCAATGTGCATGTTTTCCACCTTTGGTTTTCTCAATGCGTATGCCCTATTCACATCCCATGCATATGTTCCTGGATATACCGCTCATAGCAAGCATACAGAATTGGAGTGTTTCAGACGTACTACCAACTTCACGAACTCAGTCAATATACCCCATCTACCATTTCTTGGATCTTCGCGCTACAGTTATGTCTCATGTGGCTTCCAGCCCCGTTTTTTGGCCGTCTTCTAGATACTTATGGTCCTACTCCAGTCTTGATA
Organism: Botrytis hyacinthi; assembly: GCA_004786245.1. Classification (NCBI taxonomy): domain Eukaryota; kingdom Fungi; phylum Ascomycota; class Leotiomycetes; order Helotiales; family Sclerotiniaceae; genus Botrytis; species Botrytis hyacinthi. The sequence continues at coordinate 84,831 of PQXK01000106.1, read as the reverse complement.
CCGTGCAGCGTTCTTTGTGTCTTCTCTTTGTGTATGACTTCGCTGTGTCATAAATATTATCAAATTATTCTTGCTCAAGGTGTTGGGTTCGGCTTCGGGGCGTGTGGTATCTTTGTAGCTGCATTCGTTTGTGCAGGACAATGGTTCGAAAAGAGGAGGGGACTAGCTCTCGGAATTGTTACTGCTGGAAGTAGTTTGGGTACAAATTTGATTCCTACGTTTGTGGTTCTTTCTTACTGACTTTGAGGTTAGGAGGGGTGATATTTCCAATCTTCGTCAATAAACTCATTTATGAAGTCGGCTTTTATGGCACTGTCCGTTATGTCGCCCTGCTCATTGGTATCCTACAAGTTTGTGCTTGCTTCCTTGTTAGGGCGCGCATGCCCCAGAAGAAATGGAATAAAGAATTGAAATGGGTTGATTTCACCCTCTTCAAGGATCCGAAGTTTGCGTTATACACCGCTGGTGCTTTTCTCGTTATGTATGTGCTTTGTCCCTCTGATCATTGTTGATTCTTCCATAACTGACCCGCAGAACAGGTGGGGACTCTGGGCGCCATTCGATTACCTCTCAAGTATGGCTCTTAATCACGGCTTCTCCAATTCTCTCTCCATTTATCTAATCTCTTTGATCAAGTAAGACTCCACTCTCTTCTTAATGTCTAATATTCTGACCTCCTAGCGCCGGTTCCATACCAGGCCGTATTCTCCCTGGTCACCTCGCCGACACGATCGGATACTTCAACACAATGACCATTGTCTGTATATTGACAGGCTTCTCAATCATCACCCTCTGGATTCCTTTCACGTACCATTCCTCTCATATCGGCCTGATTTTCTTCGCTGTAGTTTATGGATTTCTATCTGGTGCTTTCATCTCTCTAATGATGCCTTGTTGTGCGAAATCTGGTACGCTTCAAACGCTGGGTCAAAGATTCGGCACGTTTCAAAGTATCATTGCGATTAGTTGTCTCACGGGATTGCCTATTAGCGGAGCGATATTGGATAGAGGAGGGAGCGGAGATGAGTATTTAGGACTGCAGATTTTCAGTGCGGTGGCTATGGTGGGTGGGGGTGTGGTGATTGGGGTAGCGAGAATGGGAATGGCGGGATGGGAATTGGGGAAAAGGGTTTAGAGACTGCGCTTTTCTAGGGAGTTGGTAAAAATGGTGCTTTGGTATGAATTTCCAGATGCATGTTATTTGTGCGTGGGAGTATATATATTTGTCCGTAAGAATGGCATCAAGTTGGGCATGATGAATTAGAAAAGTCTTTTCCTCTTTCAATATTCGCCTAGTCTGCACGCAACACGTTCTGGAAGAGATGAAATCTTTGACAGCATGTTTTTGAAATCATTATCGATATGTGACTATGACAATCAATGAATAAATGAGCACCCTTCTGTCGCATGAAGCAAAGCAGAATCTTTCTTATGCACAAAGATGTTGCTTCTGACTCTTCACTCTCTCGCTGGCAACAAGCACAAGAACTTGGAAAATGATTCAATAACTGAGCGAGAAGTCTCGTTGAGCAATCACTACTATGTAAGATACTCAAGAGCTTAGCTTCTTTATAGAACGAGAACTGTGTAAAGATATGGATCCACGCATCAAGAAGGTGCTCGACGAAGTTTATCTTGAAGAATGGAGTCGTTCCTGCCTCTGAGAGCACAAAAATTGTAGCCAACCGCCCGCTCGAATCAAAGGGGCCACGGGATGGCTTTCAGAGGAAAATCGTCTACTAAGAGGATGTACCGCACTTAGAAATCCTACAGTATGGGTGCCTCTTGAGCAATTCCCAGTGCTGTAATTGAGCAGTTAGGCAAGAGACTGGGTGAGATGAAGAGAGCCATTCCTGAAATAGAATCAGGGATGTTGTGAAAAGAAATATTCAGAGAAGTGTCACTAAGAGCAGAGGAAGAAGGAATAGATTGCATTAGGACTAAGTCAAAAAAATCTGGAATGTGGTTCCAAGACTTGTGCTCCTCTTTCTATAGCCAATACCGTGATAGGGCAATGAGAGATGTAAAGTCCACTTGGTCTTGAAAGTAGTGAAGCTGAGACAACTACCTGATAGGTTTGACCCTAAAAGCACAAAAGACTTGTGTAGGTTGATATGTTACGAGATCTGGCTATCCCGATAAAATTCCAGATATACATTGCATTTTCAACTTGAATGTTTGACGAATTCGACAACAAATACTTTTGTAAGAACGCTTCAATTTGTCATCCCTCTTTTCTCTGTTGAACAGTACCTACGTGAATGTATTTTCCTACCCAGTAATTCTCATCTGATCGTGTTATGTTATAAATTACTATTGAATTTGTAAGATTGAAGGATTTGTGAAAGGTGGTCTTTTGCATCCTCAATTTTAGCGTTGTCAGCTCAGTACTGTTCCCACTAAATTTCCACTTGACAGCCTCGTCGTGTCTCAACATAAAAAATTATTGACCAAATCCTCACAAAAAAAACATTCGAAAGTTATTGCACTGCACTCTTCCATTTTTGTAAAGCAAAGCGAAATACCCTCACCATGGATCAACTTCGTACCGCCCTCCAACCCATTACCCATAACCTCCCCGCGCCCATCAAAGATTTGGGAGTATCTCTCATCGGCGAAAAATGTTACAAGACACTCCTCCTTGATATCGATCCAACCCACACAGAATGTCTCAAACTCGGTATCTCTAAGGGTCTTGGAGTAGGAATCATCGCAGCCTCTTCGATTGTCAAGATTCCCCAACTTCTCAAACTTATCTCGTCCAAATCTTCCGATGGAATATCCTTCCTCTCCTACCTCCTCGAAACATCCGCCTATCTCATTTCCCTCGCCTACAACTATCGATCAGAATTTCCCTTCAGCACATATGGCGAGACTGCTCTTATCATGGTGCAGAATGTAGTGATTGCGGTCTTGGTTTTGAACTACAGTGGAAGAGCTAGCACCGCCGCTCTATTCGTGGCAGGATTGGCCGCAAGTGCCGTTACGCTGTTCAGCGGAAACATGCTTGATATGCAACAATTGGCATACCTACAAGCTGGAGCTGGAGTTTTGGGAGTAGCAAGTAAATTGCCGCAGATCTTGACTGTTTGGCAAGAGGGAGGAACAGGACAGTTGAGCGCTTTCGCTGTAAGTTTTTATTTGTCTCTTTTTATACATCCAAATAACAAAATGCTAATTTGACTCTCCAGGTCTTCAACTACCTTGCCGGTTCCCTTTCCAGAATCTTTACAACCCTCCAGGAAGTAGACGACAAGCTTATCCTCTACGGATTCATCGCTGGTTTTGCACTCAACGCAATTCTAGCTCTCCAGATGGTATACTACTGGAACACGCCCAGCAAGACCAAGAGCAAGAAGAGCAAGAGCAAGAAGTCCTCAAATGGAAAGCAAAAGGTTTCTGTTGCAGCCTCTCCTGCTGCAACTACCACTCAATCTCAAAAGAGCACAGCCAAGAGTCCTAGCACACGTAGACGTGGTTAGATCCGTGTCTGGAATCATTTGATCTTTCAATATTTTACTTTTTTCGACTCCTGCATGGTGCAGTTGAAGTCTTTATGATCTATCGTGCGGATGAGTAGATGGAAGAATCTAATCTAATTATCCCAAATATTGACATCTAACTTTTGCACGATTTGTGAATTTTTCAAAGCTAATGCTATATATACCTCCCGTTAGTTCTTTTCCATGCTAAGACTATTTATTATTGCCAAATCATTACACGGAAACTCCCTCTTCCACATAGCTAAAACGACTTCTTGGCGAGATCAAGACAGATCCAGGCCTTTTCTTCCCCAATCCGACCCATTCCATTCTTTGAAACTTTTGCATCCCTTCAATCGTCTCCATTTCCGAAATGAAATGTATCCCAAACAAATTTCGTTGGCTCCAACCCTCATTCTTCTTTCATCCTCTCCCTCTTTCTACTTCATATTTCATTCCTTCCGATTCAAAATCCCCGCTCAACATCTAATCACACGGACAATCCTGAGCTTTTGTTTCGCTCCACACTAATCATGAATACTCTCTATTGCATATCTTCATTTTCTATTATCCATGACTTTTCCATGTATTTCGATCCCCTATTCAATCCATGCCTCAATCTGATTCTGACAACTTTTCTACTTGGTTTTTACAAGATATTTCTGGGAAAGGGTAGCGAGAAAGCAAGAAAGGGGTGGTAGGAGATGTGAATAGAATAGATAGGCTCTGTGATATAGATTTGATGACGGAAAGGGAGCGATGAAGACGGGGGCAGAGTTGATAAGAGAGGTAGACGGCGGGAGGGGGTCAGAGGCTGTGAAACTTTAGCGAGGAGTTTGGAACTGAAAGTTTATAGTGAGCATCTCACGGCTAGAAGTAATAAACTCGAGTACTATAGCATCCGCGTAATAATTTGCTTGAATCACCATTGATCTTGCTGCAAACACTCACACATTGATACGCACCAAGTCTTGGAAGTAGGACCAGTTTGGAGGTTATATCGTAGATTGATTGATCTTAAACTCTATAAAGAGTACCATTCATACAAGCAACTTCTAAAGATATGTCTGCACTTGCTCCTGCCGTAGCTTGGGGGAGCAATGTGGCCATCGTGATTCAGCACCGCCCCCAGCTAATGAACCTGCAATTCGATCTCCTAATATCGAATGATGATGTTGGTGACTACACCGACCAGCTGAGGGTTCAGAAGCATCCTCGTAACACTCATCCATTGGAACATGAAACTCTGCTCTCTTACAGACGGTGAAAATGTACCACCAAAGGTACAAGCTCGAACCTCTCTATGTTCGGCGATGGGCCAATACAGCCTGATTTGTTCTTCCCACATGGTGGTTCTAGCTTCAGATAACCCCACTGGTAGCAAATCTCAATATCTCTTCTTTGGTCCTCACTCTTCCATCTTTCCTCGCAACTCCCTTCTCTGGTGCCTTTGCCTTTTTCTTCTCGGCACGTTTACCCATTCCTCCCATAACCTCATCTTCATCCTCCTCCTCATCTTCATCGTCATCGTCGGTATCTTCTTCATCCTTAAGTCCTGTATTGACATTATCAACATCACCACTCGCCCTCTCCTCCCACGTATACTCATCGGTAGCCTCATTTGAAGCATATTCTCTTATCCTTGGCCCAATCCAATCTGACGCCCATTTCCAGGTTTCTTCAATATCTTCCCCGCCTTCCGCACCATCTATCTGTAAATTGCGACCCTCATCAACCCAAGTCTCTACTTGTGGTTCTAGCTTTTTGCGCAGTAGTTGTAGGAGAAGTCCTTCTTGTGTGCGGCCGGGGAAATTGGTAGAGGGGAATGCGACGATTCGAGAAAGAAGTTCACTATTTCCAGCGAGATGATCGGTGACAGATTGGATATTTGTACTTAGAATGGATGAAGATGTCATTATTGAGGAGCTATGGTCAACGAATTAGTAAAAATGAATTCGCAATTCAGAATGCGACAAGTATGGGAAAGTACGAACTATTCCGGTAGGGGTGCGCCCCTCTGGAAATCAGCTTTCAGAGATGCGATATTAGCAGTTAAATGTAAGAGGCGTTGGCGAGTCTGCTCGAGAGCTTTGATATCTTCTTGCTGAAGTGCCATGATTGCGATTTTGGGTTGTTGTCGCAAGAGTGGTTGGAATGATTGTGATCTTGATTTGGAGGTTCAGACTTTGGGGTTCGGTGGGCTGGACCGGGCTTTTAGCGCGGAACAAAGCCGTGGAGTATGGTAGCAATTAGGGTGCTACGGTTGGATGAACCACTAAATTACAGCATCAATTTTAAGAATAGTTCCGACTATAAGAAGATCTCAATCGGATGATACACTGGAAATATGTTATCTGGGTGATAGCAAATGTTTTCTTATATACCCAATCATTTCTGTGCCAAGCAGAAACGATGAGAATGACTCAAAATGGGATCCAATACATAGTGTAGTATTCACTTGTATTCTCTCATTTTCCTCTCAGAGCACTCTCAATGCATTTAGCAGGAACTTGAGCAGTGCTTTCCTCTACAGATTTCTTCTCAGTCGTTATGAATGCAATCTTACAGCTCTACAGCTTCCTTCGTCATACGCTCAAGCCTTTTTACAAACCGAACCTGGATACTAGTCGGCCACATCTTCATTTTAGCAACGGCAAGGTGCCGAGTCTCTCTCTTTCTTGCCAATCTAAGCTCCAGGAAGGCCGGAAGAAGCTGTGCAATCTAAAGCTACTTGGCAGTGACATATTTGTTTGCGTTGAAAACCATCTTGAGGGACTTTTGAAACCGAGAACGGGCTCAAAGTGTGATAGGAAGGCTCAATTAACCTAAGAATGTCGATGGTAGTTGGTTTTAAGCACTGAATTCAATGAAGAAGCTGCGACGCAGTCCTTATTGATTGCCATCTTGATTGCCATATTGATTTCCATCTTGAAAGAGAAATCAATTTCAGAACGGTAGACTGGTGGACTGGTAACACGGATTTTTCAACCAAAGGAACCATTCATGGGTGTTATGAACCTTGAGCGTAGCCTCCGGATATCTTGAATCTCTAACATTGGTCGAAGCAACGGAATTATGTTCCAGCATTGTATTTTCTTGAGCTGACGTAACTGGAGCCTTGTATCTTGCTTTATTGCCACTTCCAGACGATAAAGCTCCAATTGTGATACTAGTAGGATGGTAGGATGGAAAGGAGGGTGGACTCATCAATATCAATGAGCATGCCGTCCCACATTGAGACATCTATTACAATGTCCATTTATATCTTTGCAATGGGACTGGGACACCTAATTACAGCTGTCACTTAGGTCTGAGTAGTTTAGTTCTACTAGATTTTACCTTTCATTTTCAACTCCCCAAAATATTCTATATCAACTATCACAACCTTATTTTCAAATTGGAATGGTTTTCAGCAAAGTTATAGAACCTTCATTCGCTTCTCCTTTCTGCATTATGAGTCCTGATGTCTCTTCTCGTGATGCTTTTGATCCTTTTTGAACTTAAGTCCACAAGTATTGTTTATGGCTGGTGTTATCCCTACATTGCTTCATAATATCATTATCAACTGCTGATATTTCCGTCGTTTCAATGTACCAGAACGAAACTCACCCCAAGTATGTTACATTCTTCTTCATTGATCTCACCGTGTCCTTTTTTTACACCCTCTTCACTTTCAACGCCCCATTTATTCCTCTCTATCAAGCCCCATAAAGTATCAAAGTCATGAACGCTGCTGACACTAGAGTTTCCAGTTTGCGAGATGATATTTTCGAGGTCTTCAGCAACATCGCTAATATCCGAACAAAGAGCTTGGTATTCATCATCTCTGCCTTCAGCTCTATGAATATCTTCAAGTTGCAACTCTAGGGGTTCAGATATGTGAGATGACTGATAATCCAGATCTCCATTTTGATATGCCCTTTTACCACGTTCATTTGCCTGGACCTTAATTTGAAACTCTTGGTCTGCTAAGTGATCCGTCGACATGCGCCATCGCTCTTGCTGTGCCTCATACCACGGAATGATGCGGTTAGAAATGCTCAGTACAACCAGTTCAATGGCGAGAACGAGAAGTTGTTTTGTCCAGAAGTTAAGGCCTTCAGATGTCGGATGATAGATAGAAATGCGTAATAAGACCTCCATCAAGTATTTAGGAGTGGGGTAAAAGAATGAAGATCCATACGGTAGGCCGAGAAGAGTGTTAAAAAAGTATCGAAAAAGATTGTCCCAAATACAATGTAGGTAAACCGCGACATGGTTGATACTCGATAATTGAATCGCAATTATTGGGAGAGATTGATTGTAGAAGGTTCCGTGATGGTGGATGATAAGTCGTTGGAAAATGTAGAGGAAATAAATGGATGAGAGGACATATGTGTAGAAAATGAAGTTTGAGACTCCCTCGGCGGTAATTTTTAAGATGGCATTGTCGCAATCAGGGAGGAGAATCTCCAAGAGGATTTGAGAAATTGTTGACTCTGTGCGAACGAACTCAAAGTTATGTATGGACTGAGAATTCATTTTGACGGATATCATGCTATGGTTCAAATTTCAGATCAATTTGATGTCATTAATGGTGGCTCGAGGATAAGAAGACCGTAAGTTACATGTTATCAATATCTTGAAGGTCTCTGGCAGATTCAAACCATTGAAGGAGGGGGTTGGTAGTGAATCTATATTATATTGTACTAATATCCATCTTCTGACATTTGCACCTCTTCTTTACGACCGGCAAGTGTCGGCGCCAGATTCATTGCAAGTTGGATCACTACTAAGGATATATTTCTGAGACTATAGATAAACTGATTATACCAGTCGAGATATTTTTCTCTAAACACTGAACTCGTATTCTTATAAGATTAATTTGGAGGACGTCATTCACAATAAGGGTTTTCTCTACACGAGAGAGGTTTTGAAGTGAATTTTTACCTGAAATATGGACGTTGATATCCACATCCGAAGTGACTAGCAAGTGCTTAGATGCACTTCCAAACTTTGCTTATCAATCACTCCATGACTATTTCGGACGCACATCTGTAAAGTTTCAATACAATTCTAACAAAATGCCATACTCAGCACGCCATACCCGTCCCTGGACAGTTCTAGAAGGGCTCCAATACCAGAGGTTGAATATGGTTCGAGGAATTGTATCTGGGAATTTCCCATATTCACTAATTATGTTTTCATTACTGGATGAAAACTCGTGCTGAAGGGTTAGTTCATACCTCAACTGTGTGGCGTCATGAATATTCTCACGATATGTGCTTCTTTGACAAACTGTGATATGTGGATGGGTTATGTTTTGATTTCACGGCTATCTTGATTGGTCTTTAGCGAGTTCAAGTGCATTCTTCAACCAAAACACACATTCTCCTCCTAGCAGCATCTTGGCAGTTATGCTACTACTAACGGAATCAACACTCCAGTGAAGAAAAATCCCGAAATCCTCAGTACAAGGTCCAATAGAATCTTTATCTTGTGTTAATTCGCCATCAAGCACGAGATTTTGTAGACTGTTTTGATTTTACATTCCCATGTTTGATATTCCGCCCATGGCGGAGATTCATTCCTAACAGGATTGATCCTCAACAATGAGGCTCGAATCTGAATCACAACACTGATGATTTTGAATATATAATCACGATGCGATTCCTTCTTTTTTTATTCTCGTACATCAGGAACCAACTTGTATACACTCTTTCTTCCAAACAATAAATAGTCTTCAAGACATACCACATTCACTTACTTGAAATTAAAGTTTTTCATCATGAAGACCCAAACCATTCTTCAGATTCTCTTGGCTACGGCCCATCTTGCAGTTGCTCAGGCCCCAATCCGTGAGCCTGAAGCTGAAGTCGCAGGTGGTTAGTACTCGCGATGTTCTCTTTCAATTGTGGGTTTAGATATTAACTTTTATAGGCCGATATCCAGTCCCAGCATCAAAGGAGACTACAATTGCCCAGGCTTATGGATCATCAAATGCCGGAGCCAATCAACAAGCAGTTTGCGAATGCTACCCAGATGATGGCACTAACGCGCCATCTTTGACTGCTGCTACCAGTCGTAAGAAACCCCTTATTGTTCTACTTTAAACCGAAACTGATATTATAATTTCCAGAGGAACAAGGTGCCAACTCAGACAGTGGTACATCATTCACCCATATCGTAGACACTACTCCTCCTAAGAGACCATGGAAGCGACAACGTGGTGGAGAAGATAGCGAAGAGGGAGGCCCTGAGGCACAGAATGCCGCAGGAGGATGGAAGCCAAAGCCAAAGCCAACCAAGCCAGAAGAAGCCGCTGCATCAGCATCCGTTGATGCTACTCAAGTCGGTATCAATGCTGCTGGCGGTGCTGGCTCTGCTGCAGGCCCATGGGGAGCCGTCTCCTATGCTGGCCCCGCAATTGGTGCCAACTATCAAGACATTGATGGAAACTGCGTTTGCCCACCAGGTCAATCTCCCCACAAGCCAAAGGGACCAACGGGAGGTGCTCCCGCAGAGGAAGGTGGTGCGACTGGCCCAGCAACTGGCGGTCCATCAGGCGGACGCCCAGAAGGAAACGGCAATGAGAGCGGAAACGGAAACGGGAATGGAAATGGAAATGGAAATGGCAACGTAAGAATAATCAATTTTGCGACCCAAGAATTCTTTTTGAATTAACACCCAACTTTCTGCAATCTACTCTGAATAGTTTAGCGAAGACTGACTGATCATATTGTAGGGCAACGGTAACCTCAATGGCAATGAGAATGAGAATGAGAATGAGAATGAGAACGAAAACGAGAACGAGAACGAGAATAAGAACTTGAATGTAAGAAAGTCGCAGCTCTTTAACTTCCTTTCCCCTTCAACACTCCGTTTCACAAAAAGCTTCTTGTTATACTGACGAATCATTCGTGATAGGCCAACATCAACAAGAACGAGAATGTTAACATCAATGGCAACGCTAATGCCAACATCGTAAGTGCATTCATTACTAAGATTCCACATCCTTGATCCCTCATGATGAACAGTTACTAAATGGAATAGAACAAGAACTTGGGACTCAACTTCGGCAGCAACAGCAATGGATGGGGATCATGGTTCGGAAGCAAGGCCGCTGCCGTCGCTGCCGACCCCGCTGCCTCCGGTACTCCAGTCGCCGCTAGCGATGCCACCGGCATTGTCGGTGCCACTGATGAGTCGTTCGTCCCAGAAGTCTCCACCGGAGACGCTTCCGGTGTTGAGCAATTCACCGGTGCTGGATCCAGCATTGCTATCTCCGCATGGGGATTCCTTGCTGCCGTCTTCGCCATTGCCAACGTCTTGTAGATTGAGTATCAGTATACTTGATCAGTCTCTTCGTTTGTCTGCGGGACTATTGGGCTTTATTTTTATTTTTATTCATCGCGGCTTGCATGTTTGGTTTGGGGGTTATTTCGATTCGACAGCAACACGTCTCTAAGATGGTGTTTGCATTATATTGGAGATGGGCAGATGAGGCATTTTTGTGATTTTTAATCTTAATTGAAAAGCAGTTATTGTTGAATCAATCTGATACCTGTGAATCTATAAGATGACCTTTTGTGATTCGTAATTTCAGTGACATTGCTTGACTTGTGGAAAGTTCACTGGTTTTCCAAAACTATTTTTTCGATTTTTATCCCTTGAGTACTGTTCTTTGTGATAGGAAACGTAATCGTCACTTCTATGTTGCCATCATCAATTTTCTGTCTTGGGTCAAGTCATACATGGGACACCATCGTTGAGATAGAACATTCTGCGTTTCCTACTTTAAAATCGGCAACTATTCCATCGATCTCGCTTCCAATGCTAGTAAAATATTCCAATCAACTTTGATCGGTCCTTCACTTCCTACAGTAAACTGAAAATTCATCAGAAACTCTCATTGAAGACTATGAAAAGTGGTAATAAATGACTCTATTCTATTATAACATTTTTTCTTTGGGTGACATGACCTTGTATGGTATTTCGGTTGCGTCGTAGCTTACACAATGGAGCTAGCTCATTTCTCAGACTACGCTTCCTGCCGAAATTCGATGTCCAAGTGATATTACTTTATACCCTCCTTGTACTAACATATACTATGTGGCCAATAAAAAATTGTCCCCGCCAGAGTTAGGTTATGATCAGAAATGGCAAGGATACCGTTTGTAGGATGTGTTGTTTATCCAGATTGGCTCGTGAACTCATCAACTTTGAGATTGATATAACGTTGGTCGTCTTGCATGCGAATTTACTTACGAGTCCTGGATATTCAACCGTGATTCGTCCTGATGCCAACAACACTTATAATCGAATAGCACAGTCATTACTTGGTGGGCTCTCGCCATTGATTCCATGCTGGAAGTCGCTTTGCTTGTGTTTCATCAGATAGAAAATTCCCACTGGTGGCGGAAACATCTGAAGAGAAGCCTCTCTTCTCACCCATACCAATACCACCAATCGTATTACCGCTAGTGGAAGTCAAAGTCTCGGATGAAGAAGACTTTTGGAGTTCTAAGGTGGCTCGGTGTTTAGATACTATTGTAGCGATGTCCTTCTTGGCCTGCTGAATATTACCATCGGATGCTTTTGCCATGCCAGGTAATGGCGTCTCGGAATGCTTCTCAGACAAAATTTCTATTACATCCCCACCCAGAACTTCGATACGTAACATTGATTCTTTTGCCGCCAAGGACCAATTGCGGAGTTTGTGAGCAAAAACATCGCCAGTCTTTTCCATGACCAAACCATGGGGGCTACGATCTTTCACAACAGAAGTCTTGATGAGCCTATTTTGGACATCTGAGGAAATTCGAGATTCTAAATGCTGTCTTCGTTGTGCATTCAAATGGAACACATACTTTTGTCTTGTAGGGTCTAATAAAGCGTCATCTAGTAATCTGCAATCTTTGTAGTTCGAGTTGCATTCTCGAATGTCGCTAGTCCATCTTACGGGCTTGACAGGTTTTTCTGCATGATGACGTATGAGATACGAGCTGATAATGGTCTGAAAAATTTGCTTGAATAATGGTGCTTTAAATGCGGTCGGAATAACCTTGCGTATGGAATTAGCAAGAGCTTCGAGGAATGGCATGAATGTGTCATTAAAAGAAGCCCATTTCGCAGATTGAGCTTGGTCGTAAAGTCCTCTGAAGAGAAGCTCGATCTCGAGAGACATCTCTTTCTGGTAAGCTCGACAAACAACGAGGGCTATACTCCGGTACTTCCGCTGTTGCCACGTTCTACCTAGTCGGTTTTTGGCATGGTAACCAGCTTCGTCTTCTGCTGATGGAATGTCGTCTGGCCAGTCTCTGACATTCAATATCTCCAATCTACCAATATTAGTTGATAATATCTCCTTAAACACCAGATTAAGTGGCTGTGGTGTGCGTTCGCTTAATAAAAGACTTCTTGAGATATGCGTCAAGATTGAGCACAGCATTTGTTGCTTATTCAGACACGGTTTGATGGCTGGGAGGAAACTGACGTCAATTAGTGGAGTTCCTCGAAAAAGAATCATAATGAGCATACATTTCAATGATCTGTTTCTCAGAAAATACGCTTGCTACTTGAATCAATTGTACCACATCGGATACAGTCAGAGATGGCGCACATGCCGATAATGCTAATTCATATTGATTGGAGGACCAACCAGTCTCCACTTGATACTGTGATAGATTTTCAATCGCTTTGCACCGATTATCGAGAGTTGGGATCGTAGAAATATATGATTCAGCTCTGATACCACCATTAGCGAGTCAATATTAGCACTTCTGGTTGAAACATACCTAGCTAGTATCCATAGAGGTCCCTTTCTCTCTCTCAATTTAGCTACTAACGGCTGATATTCAGGACCTGAGAAGCAAGTTGGTAACGCGCGTTCAAGAAGAACTCTGTCCTCAAGGTCTATTATCGAGCTGATTACCAACAGATATACTTTATGCGAGAAACCCGACAGGACATTACTCGGCCAATCCCTTTCGCTTTTCGCAAGTACTATCTCGCATACTTTTTTCATGTCCTCCCGGTCAGCGTCAGGGGATTCGGAAGTGATCCCCCCAAATCTGCTATATACTTGAGGACACATTCGTTTCCATCACTGTCCCATCTATCTAATTTGCCTAATATGAATTGAAATCGAGAAGCTCGAGGTATGAGGACTATCATCTTCGCACTGTCAGCCGTTCAACTGTCTGTGATTATTAGCAAGTGAACTTACAGAAGCACGATAATATTTTGTCACTTCTCCTTCCTCGTAGTCCTCTTCATCAGTGCTGGCCCCGTCGAAAGGATCATCATTAATGAGGTTTTCTTCATCAATAATAGCAAAATTTGCACGCAGCGCTTCACCGTCGAGATTTACAAGCTTGGTGATGTGTAAAGATTCCTCCTCAACTTCCTCCATTTCATGTTCCTCGTCTGAATCATAGTTACCATAAACGTCATATCCAGTTGAGACAGTTGGGCCACTGACTTTTTTCTCTAATGTTGACAGGTAGAGCTCAAAACTGCTTCCCGTGCAGACTTCCTTGAGCTGATTGAAAACAAGACGATCCTTTCCGCAGAGCTTTTGAAGGGACATATCAGATTGGTCTTCTTTTGAAAGCACATCTCCCAATACATTTTTAGGGACTAACATGGCGTCTCTTGTCCAGGGTTCCAATATGCTTTTTAGATTAGATAATGAAGCTCCTAAAGCTGTAGCAGAACCTAAGATATGGTACGTCAGAAGATGTTTGGACTCTTAGTTTGATTATCTCTCTTGTTTTCGGAAGAGTATGATATTGAAGAGATGAGTTCAATGAGCGACTTGGAAAAGGAAATTAAATGATTGGGTTCCACTCACTAGTCTCTCCTGGTAGGGTATGCTGAAGATCATATCTGAGAATAAGGCGGTGGTCTGAAGATAATGGTGAGCCCTTCACCAATACATCTGTGAACTTTGGACTGGTTAGTTTAGATTACTAAAAACGCAAGAAGGGCATCACAACCCATGAAAGAAAGGAGCAGTCTCATTCTGAACATCCGTCGTTCTGAATTTGGACTTTTTTCCCATTGTGCTCGAGAATAAAGTTTTCGTTTCCTCTGGCAGATGGTAGAATGATGTCTAATATTGCAAAACTCTGTCTAGGAGGCATCCGAATTGAGCTACAAATCTTGTTAAAATCTAGTGAACTTGAGGCGATTTTGGAACTTACTCGATCATCTCTGCGGTAGTTCCAGGCGAGTGATATACGAGAGCACACAATTCTGCATGAGCGCTCTTATTCTCCAATCCCATCTCAATCTTCACTTTGTCTACTATTGATTGGACTACTGATGTCCAAGCGGGATTTCTCGTAGATATCTTATTGCCGGGAATGGTATATACGTGAGATGGAGTAAGCGCGTTTTCAGAAAACTCGCCAGATTCTGAATCGCTTGCTGCCATTATTCTTTCAAAGTCATGCTCAGTGAGTGGAAATCCAATTGTACCATAGCCATGAACAGAGACCCCTGGATTGGGCGCATTCGGTAGGATACCGTGGTGGAAGAATGAAGTACCAATACTTGAATAATCAAAATGGTCTCGCAGATTTGTTTTCAATTTCACAAATGCATCTTCTTGGGTTTTCACAGAAGGTGCATTCAAGTTGCTGCGAGATCCATCGAAAGTAGGAAGTGAATCGTTCTCCGTGTCGGTACCCGATGTGGAGGAATCATCACTGACTTCCCAGATTTCTGGATCTCCAGGCATTGATGATCACGAGTTGAACTCTGTTACAGATATCAAGAATGAACAGCAATACTGTTATGACATTCGGAGTCTGAAACATTATCACAATTGTTAGCAGATAATCAAGCAAGACCTCATTTAAGCGACTTGCCTTGAATCATATATATTAAGCACGTTGAGCGATTGTGATAACGGTAAAGTATTTGTTCACAAATTAAATTGACTTTAGTTGAAGGCGCGATATCAATGAACATGAGTTCGTCAAGTCGCGTATTCACGTGTTTGATGATATCATCTGCTGTGCTCGGTAGACTAACCCAATACGATTAGCGCTTCCGTCGTTAGTCTGCTGAATAAGTTGCTGACAATACTTTCATCAGCATCAAAAATCAATCCACAGCGACTAGCCCAGTGGCTATCAGTAAGTTAAAAATCAACAAAGAAACAAATCTCAAATCAATAAGTAATCATTTCCTCATCTTCATGTAAAGTATATCTTTTTTCATCTCTCATATTCCAGCAAACGTGCCGGAAGTCTATATATGAAGCTCTTCATTCTCTTGTCCTCTATTTTCATTGCATCAATTTCAATACTCTTCTACAACAGCAGTACTACACTATCACAGATCTTTCAATTGTTCACGAACAACAGATCAGCGACCGATATACAGACAGCCTCACTTACAACTCAATCTTCTATGAGCACTTCATCTGCTATCAAGTCAACAATGTCTAAAGCACTTTCACACGCTAAAATTACCCCTCGAAGATCCTCCGCTCGTGGCCATGCTGATCACGGATGGCTCAACTCGTACCATACATTTAGTTTTGCAAACTACTATGACAGTCAATTCCAAAACTTTGGAAGTTTGCGAGTTCTCAACGAAGATCGTGTCGCTGGTGGTACAGGATTCCCTACACACCCTCATCGCGATGCCGAGATCTTCAGCTATATTCTGAGTGGAGAATTGACTCACAGAGATAGTATGATCAAGAAGGGAGCCGAGGGAAAAGAGGGAGATGACTTTTACAGAATGAAGAGGGGTGACGTTCAGTTCACAACTGGTGGAAGTGGTATGTTCGCAATTTCCTTGAATGATTAGAATTTATGCTAACTAGATATCTTGCAGGCATTGCCCACTCAGAACAAAATGAATCAAAGGAGGAAGTTCACTTCCTTCAAATTTGGGCCCTTCCCTGGGCTAGATCGCTCACTCCGCGATACCATACAAAAACTTTCTCTGAAGACGCTAAGCGATCAGCGTTCTTGCCAATTCTCTCACCATTGAAAGCTGGTCCCGGTGCTTCTGCAGAAGAGGAAAAAGCTGCAGAACCAACACTCCCAGATACTATACCTATACATGCCGATTTTGTCATGGCTGCTGGAATCATTGGAGTAGACAAGAGGTTCAAATGGACTGTTGGTGGAGGGGCAACAAAGAGTGCCGAGAACAGAAAAGTCTATATCCATGTTCCCATGACCAAGGGAGGCAACGCAAAAATCAGATTGGACGGTAGAGAAGGAGCTGTTCTTTCAGAGGGTGATGGAGCATTTGTCGAAGGTGTCAAGGCAGGAGACATTCTGGGCGTCGAAAGCATCGGTGAGGCCGAGGCGGAAGTTATTGTGTTGGACAGCGATTAGACGTTTTCTTTTGGTAAATTTCGGCTTGTATATATTGATACCTATTTAGCATGCATTTCAGGATCTTACTTTTGATTGCTTAAAGTTACAAGCTCTCAGTGACCTCGGCGTTACTATACATATTCCAGAGTGCTCTGTTGGAAAAATCTCATCCTCTCATATTTTCTACGATAATCGAAGGGTTTGAAATCTTGAGATTTTCGTTGCTGACCAGAATCATTGTATATTATGCAGGATATGTGCAGGAAAAATGGCATGTATCATTGTTCTGCGAGAGATACTTGGGATAGCTAGGATTGCTGGGTAAAGAACTGACGGGTATAACTATGTAGCAACCAATTGTTGGTGGTGGTTATGAAAACTTTATTGTCGAAGATTATTGTGCAGTCTGATGTGAAAAATGATGCACTTTGTATGTATACCTATGACATAGCAATAAAAGTACGAATTTTTGGCAATGAAACAATTCCTCAGACGGATTCAGCTGACTGGAAAGACAAACTATTGTCTCACACTTCCCCACACCTATAGTTTCGACTCGTTCCTGCCCCATACAGGCATATCCAATTCTGTTGTGCAAAGAATGAAAGTATCCTTCAAACTTCCCACCCTATGTCTGTGATTTATTTCCTGATAATCTTCACTAGCCAACATATCTGCAAAATGTTCAATACTCGGATAATGTGCCACGGCAACTTCATCCCATTCACCTCTCTCTCTTGAGTCTCCCTCATGTATCACAGTTCCCACTATTTTGGCAATACCACCTCGTTTTGAACCAATGGATTTTGCGAATTCGGCTCCATATTTCAAATATTCTTCTTTGAGCCCCGGTTTGAATGCTAGGAGATTGAGCATAGAAACCGCACCTCGCCCTTCTTGGGTTCTATAGGTTTTGATCCATTCCATTAATGGAGGAGATAGCTCGAGGGATTGAGCTGACGCTTTTGCGCGATAGTTGTTTAAGCTTCCTGTCAGAGGCGGTGTGTCTTCAGGTCGTGGATCAAGCAGTCTTCTATTCTTCGACGCAAAACCATGGAGTAATTGTGAAGGTATTCCTGCTGTCACCTGCCATTGATGAATGATAAGCTTTTGTAGTGAGGCTGGAAGAATGTCTGTATTGGGCAAGATCATCAGAATATCCCAATGGATATTACGTGCGATAAGTGGGTCGATCGATATCGATGTCGGAAGAACGATCCAACGCACCACCCGCCCAATTGTGAGTGGGGTGAGAGAAGTCGTTGAAAGGGCTGAGAGAAAATCGGCAATGGTGACGGAGAGAGAAAGTAAATGAAGTGTGCAGGCCGGCATGTTTGCTGTGTTGGATGAGTAGATTGAATATGGTATGTGCCACTGATTTGTATTATTATACACCTTGTATGGTATGTATGAGGGGATAATGATACAATAAAGGATATTGAAGACAATGAAGGGAGATGTCGAAGATATCGAAGTTACCGAGTAGTAGAATGACAACGCGTCGCGGAACTCATCATAACGAGCCCAATCCAACGGTGCGATGCCCCTCACTAGATAAGGCCTAAAATTCAAACCGAGGCACAGACAACCCCTTCATTTTCAGTTGTTCTTTCCCCAGCCCTTCAAGCAATTCAATCAAGAATCAAAATCAATCCATCGAGTCTGAAAGCTTAAGGAATTCTCTTCTCACTTGCATACCGGTATGGCTTCAAGCAAATTGAGACGATGGACAATCAGTGGACCAAAGTAGTTGATGTCTGTGTGTAAAGTATATATAAGTTATACTAAGAAAGCATCTCATGATGGAATAAGTTTCTGCAATGTTGTTCTCACATGCATCCAAGGCTACTAGGATCAGTATCGATGGAGCTAATCACGGTTATCACTAGGTCAACGAATAGGAAAAGTTCCCTTCAAGTCAATAATAATCATGGCTGGTCTGGAACTCGTGTTTATCGTGTTTATCGCCAGAACGGGGCTGGAGACTGGGTCACACTACTGTTTTCATGAAGATGTTTTGTATCACTTACTGTTCAATATAGACGAAGATTACATCTGAACGACAGTATACTTCAATTGAAATCTGACTGACAAGAGGGCTGGCGTAAGGAGAATCAGTGCTGAGCTGCACAGCTCTCCACTCTCAATTCGAGATTCTTACTGGCGACAATAATGTGATTGACATCGACAAGTAGAATAGCCTCCGCCAGCATTTTTATTCTTCAACCTTCATTTCCAGATTCATTTTCAGATTCAGATTCAGATTGAGATCCAGCATGAAGCCCGATTTATCGCCTGTCCTTTGGACATTGATAAGTCTCACAGCTATCGCAAATTCGCAGTCCTTACCATATAATCCTACCACGATACTTCTTCCATCGAGCGCAAGCCAAAGGAATGACACTGCATTTATCTTCCTCGTCGCCTCCGAATCAGACACCCGACCTGAGTTTTTATCTCTGAATATATCTTCAACCTTGTTCGCTTCCAATCTCACATTAGAACCCTTCACACCTAATCTTTCGTTCCTCGACAACAATACTGCTTTTATACCCACGATTGGGACGGACGGCGAAATTTCATTGCTTACTGGTTCTTGTTCGGAATCTGCCAGCACTGAATTATGGACTTATACACCTGGAAATGAGGCTGTCGGGAATGGGACATGGGTGAAAGAGACGACTATTCTGGCCAGCGATGTCTCCTCTGCCGGTCGCGCAGGCGCGCAATTTTTGTCGGGCGGATTCCAATTCTCTACATTAGTCAATGCAAATGCTTCATATACGGACATCTATATCTACGGTGGCATGTGTCCTAGTTCCTCTGCGAATACATCGACATGGCAATCGGACGCCAACTATACGAACCATATGATGCGAATATCACCTGGATCGACAGATTCGTACGGTTTGGATTTAACTGCTAATAGAGGAGCACCCGTTTCTGAGGCGGGATTTACTATTACTCCTCTGCTTCCTGCGTATTCGAACGCTTCGGGGATTATGACGCAAACTCAGAATTTCATACTTCTCGGTGGACATACACAAGGCGCATTTATAAACATGAGCCAAGTCGCTATTTGGAGTCTTCCCGAGGAGAGCTGGAGCTTTGTCACTATCAACCCACCATCCTCAACAGAGAGTTCCAATACCGAATTGATAGTAAAAAACTCAGTAACCAGTGTCGATAGTCGTTCAGGGCACACGGCAATTTTGACAGAAGATGGATCTAAAGTCATTGTTTTGGGCGGGTGGGTTGGTAACGTTAACCAAGCTGCCGATCCACAATTTGCTATATTGGAACTTGGGACGGGATATGGAGGAAGTGGTAGATGGAAGTGGTCAGTACCTACGGATCAGCCATTTGGAGATGGTATTTATGGGCATGGTGCAATAATGCTTCCTGGAAACGTTATGATGGTACTAGGTGGATTTGATATAACAGCCGCCAACAATATGAAGAGAGCTGTTGATACAACTGTTCAACCCATGTTTTTCAATGCTACGAGTTCCACTTGGATTTCGAACTACACAAATCCAGCATATATCGCGGCTAACGCGCGAAGCAGTTCTTCGTCCTCGGGTTCCTCGGAAGTCGCCCTTGGCGTAGGACTCGGATTAGGTATCCCTGCATTCATCGTTATAGTTGCAGGACTTAGTTGGTGTTTGATTCGCTGCAGGAGGAGGCGTAGAGATTCGAGGCACGAGAGGACGGAAAAAGATCTCAGGTCTCTTGGCTACAACGCAGCCACTGCATATTCAGGCCCACAAGAAATGTATCAAAATCATAATTATACTGACCGCCAAAATCATTATTATGACTCGGGAAACGCAGGCGGTGGATACGAAAGCCTTTATGCTGGCGAATACGGCGCGGGAGAGATTGGCTCTCCCACACTTCAACCTCGGCAAATACCCAGGAAAGCTGTACGAAACAATCGAGGTCTTTACCAGCCTGCTTCGATCTTTGACCCTGGTCCAGTAGCTGGGAATGCTAGATCAGCTAATATTGGTGCAGCTGGACCGATACATCCAATATACGAAGCAGACGAGGACGCTGATATAATTTCTCCTATTGAAATTGGTATTGCTCTTCCATTCGAAGAAAGTGACGCTTACTTTGGTGCGAAGCGACGGTCGGATCCATTCAAAGATCCAGTTACTCAAAATTATTCAGTACCTGTACAACCCAACAGCCAAAATGCCACCATGCCTGTCTCGGAATCCCCAGCGCAAGAACGAGAACGTGAGATCGAAGCATGGGTTGCAGACTGGGCGGCTGCAGATGCCCTCCTGCACGCTCAAGCCAGATCTCACTCAACTGTTGGTAGAAATTCTCCTTCTCGACGAGCAAACTTGATTACAGCGACTGGTCCAGCCTCTGTTTCAGGAGAACTTTCTGAAGATAATGCTCGAACAGCCAGTAACCTTAGCGAGCAAAGTATGGCCCCCACCGCTGCTACTTTAAGTCGGTCAGGATCCAGTTCCCTGGGAACAAGATCAAATTCACTTCGAGGCTATTTAACATACGCAATGAACACCATAAGTTTAGGAAATGCTACTCTGAGTCCGATGCCCGACAGCCCTATCGCACAAAATGCTCAGATTTGTCCTCCGGGGAGTTCCGGTAGCGAAAATACCGGTTCAACTTACACCACCGCCCATACGCACTCTAGCTTTCATACCCTTCAGGCAGAAGCAACAACATTACTCCCTCGTCCAGAGCAATTCATTGACCGGGGGCTTCCGTCTCCTACTGAATCTTCTTCCAAATCAATACCGTACACACCCACTAGGACAACACATGATAATATCGGCAGTCCATCAAAGAACAAGCATATTGGTCTTGGTAGACGTGGATGGCTGGGAAGTCTGCGTAAAGCTTTCAGACCTGAAGGTGATACCGCGGCCGAATCTAGTCTTGCAGATCAAGAGCCACTTCCTCTTCCAATTGGTGTCGATAACTCGCCAAGAAGAACGGTGAGTGCGGGTGCGGCTTTATGGAGGAGGAAACAGGGTAGAGGTGACTGGGAGGATAGTGAGAATATCGGTGCCAAGCGTGGAAGATCTAGTTCATTTGTTAATGGCGGCGGTCGGTCCAGTGTACAAATTGGAAGGACTGGTGAAGCTCGGGGGCTTGTTGATGGAATTGCTGAAGATGATGACGAATGGGATATTGAAAGAGCAATTGAGGATCGGGTAGTACAAGTCATGTTTACAGTGCCCAAAGAGAAATTGCGCGTCGTCAATCATGACGTTCGTGAAGATTTGAGCGAAGGAGGGAGTATGAGAGGAAGAAATATAGGAGCTAGCGGAAGCGGAACTTTAAGTCGAACTCCTAGTGATATCTTGAGTATAGAAGATGGCAATAACTTAGCCAAAACGGAAAGCGCCGAAAGCGGGAGGAGCAAGGGACGGGCGAAAGGCAAAGGAAAAGTGTCGGAGTTGGTGGAACTGCTCGAGGGTCGTAGTAGTCCTGAGCGTCAGTGAGTTTGTATTTGTATGTTTCAGGTATGATGTGTATGATTGATGTTTTTATGCGACTTAGGGCATGATTACGACCCTCGTTTGAATTTTAGCGGCATTGGGTATGAGAGGTGGCTGGGTTCTGTCCGCTTTTGGGTACTAGAAATGCGTTTCTCCTGGGATGATTTGTGCTTAAGTTAAAGACTACATACCCTTTGGACAAGATTCTGCTTTTGAGGTGCATGATTGAGATTTTCAATCTGTCAGTCACCACTAATATATTGTTCATGTATGTAATTAAATCTATGAGATTCAGAATTAATTTTTTTTATTTAGATTCGCTTGAGGTCTGTAAACATGATTGTGAGATCTCACATTTTTCAAGGATCCCAACGAGGCTGAATTTTGAAAATCCAACAGTTTGAGGTGAATTGGGTAGTTTCAACAACGTCAAATTGAGTTCTAGTGGAACAAGTTTTGATATCATTGAAAATCTCCAGCTGCTTGCGGCTTCCGAGGCTCAACGGCAAGATGCCATACAAGCTTGATTTGCAAGAGAAATGATTTCCATGTGCTTCTCATGGGACCTTGGGAAGAAGAAACAGTGAATACGTACACGGAGATGAGCCTCTGAAGTCAAAGAGTTTGATATTTTTATCTTCTCATTCACTTCACGATAATTCTTAGGAGAGGAGGAACTTGGAATTTAAATCACACATATATTATTTCCCTATTTTCTACTGTGGAATATGATGTAACAATGGAAAGATGTAGTTAAGTTCGAAATTCTGTGCAAATAACCATACTAACCTGTAATTTGAGGCTCTTGATATCACGACGGTGAACCAGATTGGCAATACTCTACCATAATTTCCCATTCACCTTCTTGATAGGCCAATCTATGAGCCATATTGTCAATATCATTCACCTTCCGCCTAGCGCCAAATTGTACCGCACCATCACCAACTTCTTGTTTATAAGCTTCCAAGAGTTCTCCATCTGTCTTCCTTCTTTCTCTCACAAACAACTTCAGAACTGAAAACGAAAAGTCAAATTTACAATACCATCACTTTCGTTTATCAACTACTACAAATAACATCTCTCAAAAGTAGTCGTTATGTCTATCATTCAGAAATCTATCATGTTCGCCCTCTTCTTTGTCGCACTTGTTCTCCCAGTCAGCGGCGCTGGTCAAGTTGTTCGTGGTGTTGCATGGGCTACTGAGTCAACCACTTGTAGTATGGCCTTTTAATATTCATGTTATAATCTTAAGGATCGAAATACTGACAACATATTTTTCATAGCCACTGGACCTGTCGAGACACTCGTCCCCATCGTCCTTCCATCCTCTGCTCCAGCTTCCGAGACGACTGCTTACACTTCCTCTGCTCCTGTCGAAACTCTCGTTCCAACCGTTTTTCAATCCTCTCCATATCCTCCTTCGATTTCCGACACCACTGCTTACAGCTCATCTGCTCCCACCGATACCCTCGTTCCAGTCATCATCACCTCGGTTCCAGTCACCAACACCCTGACCTCCACTCAAACATCCAGCTCCCTGGAGATTCTCTCTCCAATCCCCAGCACTTCTGCTTCCGTTTACCCTTCAGTTTCCCCCAGCGTCGTAACTGGCACATACGCCAACTCCACCTCCGTTGTTCCATCCACAACACTCACCAGCACTACCGCTTCTACCACCATCAAGACTTCGGCTACGAGCTCTGGACCAGCTAGCAGCACTAGCAGCACTGTTGTTCACACCGGTGGAGCCATGGAGGCCAGCACCCTTTCAGGTGGCTTGCTCGCCGCTGCCTTTGCAGCTGCTTATTTCATCTAATGCAATAATGCTATGCCATAAGTTGCGATTGGGGAGGATATTTCATTTGCCTACTTGGTGGAGGAATTAATATCATTCGGAACGTAACGTTGGGAAGCAAGTTTCTTTTGTATTGCGTTGAGGGATGGCCCACGTTGTGTGTCAATCAGGAAAG
This sequence comes from Botrytis hyacinthi, assembly GCA_004786245.1. Classification (NCBI taxonomy): domain Eukaryota; kingdom Fungi; phylum Ascomycota; class Leotiomycetes; order Helotiales; family Sclerotiniaceae; genus Botrytis; species Botrytis hyacinthi. Next base: position 60,565 of record PQXK01000106.1, on the reverse strand, counting down.
GGATGGTCTTATGAGAACAATGTGTATAATAAATGGAGTCGATACAGATGGTATCCTTATGATACATATTTGTTTCTACATCTATCTCGCACATTAGTTCTCTGAAAATAAACAACTTTGTTTACTTAACATGACCCATATCAATTGCACACGTGAAGTGAAGTTCAACCCTGAGAACTATCTTACCCTGCCGCTAAAACCTACGACATACAGAGTCTCGAGTGCTTTACTACAGAACTTGATTGCTTTGAAGTTGTCCAACGTTCTCCTACGGCCATTCCCGCAACGACAACCATGTCAATCACGCTTCAACTAATTTAGTACCTACATATTCGCGGCAACGCCCTAAAAGGCAGGTGTCAAATAACCACATCTTCAACCGCTGTCTACCCCACGTTGAACCCTTACACCAATAACAATTTCCCCATCCCATCCCATTCCCTCTCACCCACAACCACCCATCAATAGCAAGCCCATCCAACTTCACAATGCCAGGTTCTCCACACCTCCGCATTCATTCTCCTGACCTCAGCGCATCTCAAACCGCATCCCCGTCAGCGCAGAACGCGGACTCGCTCGATCCGTTCGTTCTCAGAAACCTCACACGCAATCCGGAGATAGTGCTCTATTTGTGATGTTCTCCGACGCGGCAATTCTCGCCCTGGAAGTGCGGGGTGCGAGTCTGAGAAGGACCGATTTGGGTTTTTGCGGGGGTGGGGATATCATGTGTGCGGGTGTGTTTTTTTTGTGAGATATGGGGTCTTTAATGGTGAGATGGGATGGGTGAAGGACCGATTAGCTGCTTGCGCGGCTGGGTTGGAGGGGTGCTTGGGGGTTGGGGGATGTGGGTGATGATTAAGGAGCGAGATGGATAGGGGACTTTGACTCGGGCTCTGTTAATCAGGGACTAGTAGGTGCAGGCTCTGCCGTCTTGGCGGTTGGGACTATTGTCTGTCTGAGAGGAAGATACTGGAAATGGATAGATGAGGTTTGGTAGGAATCATTGAGATCTTCTTGAGGTTTTTCCCCTGGCCTTACGTTTGATACTTAGAGATATGCTGTTTGTTGTCTTCTTCATTCCTGTCTGGTAGCCTCATGCCGTTCTAACTTCTCATAACAATGGAGAGACTTCAATACTTTTCATCATACTAATTATGGGAGCTGAAGCCATAGCTCTAGAGTTTTACCTAGAAGTGTCATGGTGGCGTGTAAATCACTTGCATATGATCAATCTTCAATAATGCTTTTCACATACTGCAGAGTTTAGATATTACCGGCTTGGCGTAATATAATTCTCCTGTTTTTTCATCCTCATCAGTTTAACCTAGGCTCTGGAGCTTACAATACCTATCATCTAAGTGTAAATCGGAAGTTCTTACATCATGTATAGATTTGCAGCTTGCATTGAGCCTTTGCTAAGCTCTAACTAAGAACTATAAAGGAGAGCTAAAAACCCTATGGCCTTTGAAAGAACAAGTTTGTCTTCTTTCTTCCCTTCCAAGTGTCCTGTATAGAAAAGCCATCGAAGGATATACTTTATGACAATGTCAAGATCTGTTAGCATTCTATATATGCTAGCAGCAGCCAACTTGGCGTCTCTAGTAAATGGTCATGGATATATGAACATCCCCTCTAGTCGAACAAGCATTGGCCATTCAGTAAGATGCCATCACCCTATCTCTATTACCCGTATTAACAATCGAAGGTTGGCATCGATACATGTCCCGAATGTACTATTCTAGAGCCCGTCACCTCATGGCCTGACCTCGACGCTGCCCCCGTTGGACGCAGCGGTCCCTGCGGCTACAACGCTCGCGTGAGCGTCGACTACAACTACCCCTCCACAAATTGGGGCAATACTCCCGTGACCACCTACACAGCCGGTCAAACCGTCGACGTACAATGGTGCGTCGACAACAACGGAGACCACGGCGGCATGTTCAGCTGGCGCATCTGTCAAGACCAATCCATCGTGAACAAACTCATCACTGCAGGCTACATCCCCACAGATGCCGAAAAACAAGCTGCGGAAGATTGTTTCGACGCCGGTTTACTCCCCTGTACAGATGTCACCGGCGCCACCTGCGACTACAACGCCGATTGCACACCCGGGCAAGCATGTTATCGCAACGACTGGTTTACCTGCAAGGGCTTCAACAGCGGGACGCGCTGTCAAGGCGTGGATGGCTCCGCGCTCGGCTCCTGCTACACGTCCATCGCGGGCGGATATACCGTGACCAAGAAAGTCAAGATCCCCAACTACGCATCGAACCACACGCTCATCTCTCTGAAGTGGAATTCTTTCCAAACAGGCCAGATCTATCTAACCTGCGCCGATATCGCCATTGTCGGTTCCGGCAGCGGAGGCGGCGGCTCCCCAACTACCACGAGCAAAACATCTTCCACCTCCACCACCCTCAGCACATCTACCAAACCTACCACCAGCGCCAAAACCACCACAACCACAAGCACAAGCACAAGCGCAACCTGCACCTCCACACCCTCCCTAATCCCCATCACCTTCAATACCCTCACCACCACGACCTACGGCCAAACCATCAAACTCGCGGGCTCGGTCGGCGCCCTCGGAAACTGGGATGTATCCGGCGCCGTCGCCCTCTCAGCCGCCAACTACACGAGTGCGCATCCGTTGTGGACGGGAACCGTCCTGTTGGCGCCGGGTCAGGCGGTGCAGTACAAGTATGTGAATGTGGGGAGTGGCGGGACGGCAACGTGGGAAAGTGACCCGAATCGCGTGTTTACGGTGCCCGCGGGTTGTGCGACGAAGGGGTCCGTTGGGGATACGTGGAGATAGAGCGGAGGGGGAGAGAAGGATTGCTGGGTTGGGTTGGGGGAGGGATCTTGTGATTAGTGATCTGTGGGCATGCATTGTGGATGTTGAGATATTGTCATCTCATTTAATTGTAAAAATTCTGGACTCGTTTTATTTTAGCTTTAGGAATAAAACTCTGAATTCCCACCAAACACTAAAGAATCAAGTCTTCTTAACAGAAAGCAAACAGGTGCAGATACACATCTTTCCATGACATTAGCTAGGTACATGGGATCTCAAACTCTGAATATCTAGCATCGCTCTCATACAAACAATTAAACAGCACAACCTAAGTTCTGGGGCTTCTCAAAAATCCCACCACACCCCCACACCATCCTACCAAGTCTCCCAATCTTGCACCTTCATTCTCCTGTTGTGTTTTCCATTCCATGACTGCATTTCTCAGCTCCTCGCTACTAGCTACTTCCTCGTTGTGTAATTTTAAGAATACAGCCATCCATGCTTGTACCAATTCGTAATCTCTCTTTTGTGAAAGACGTGAAGTAAGTGCGTGGATAAAGTGGATCAATTCGTTGGAAGTAGGTGAGAGAGAGCGGATTTCAAGATCAGCGGCGGATGGAGAGAGAGTTTTGAGATGATCGATGAATGGCGTGTCTGTGACATATTAGCATTTTCATAGGTAAACGAGAGAGGAAAAGGGGGATTTTGAAACTTACAATCACCTGACTCGCCGCCAGATCGGAGAGTCACTGTAAAGGAGCGCTCCGAAGCAACGCGGTCGAGTTTCATGATGCGTGATCTTTCGGCGGCGCTATCTATCGATTTTTCTTCTTGAGTTGATGGACCTGCCGCGGAGTCGATTGATGGAAGGAAGAAAGGTGCCTTTTCTGGCAATTTTGGTGCTTCTGTGGGCTTGTTACGGGCTTTGATAAGATCTAGATGAATCAGAGTCTGCCATCTACTCTTTGGAACCACACTGAGAGTCATCATATCTTTGCTTAGCTGATCCAGCAACAAAGCAGGTGCGGCATCCTCAGTACTCTCATCCTCATCTTGGAATGCGCCGTCAATGACATTATGGCCACCTTCACCGGAAACAGTTGGTGCTGTGATAGAAGCAATTTCTTTCTCGGAAATATGTCGAGTAGGGACATGTGTGAAAAGAGTTTTGTTGTTCCAGAGATTGACCCCAACTTGTCCCGCGCATGTCGTGGCTAGGAATTCTCCTGTTCCAGAAAAGGCGAGTGCAGTGCATTGAGTTTCCATTCGCATTGCATCAATTAAATGGCCAGTAGGAAGATCCCAGACTCGAACCACGCAGTCTTTCGAGGCTGCAATGACCCATCGTCCGTCATTGGAGAAGCACATATCATTGATACCCCCTTGGCACCCCCATAATTCTCTGATGGTCTTTTTGGTCTCGATGTCAACAATTCGAATGGACAAATCATCACACGAGACAGCAATGAGATCGTTCGGCGCATGGTATCTCATTCCTGTGATAGATACCATTGGGAACCAATCAATTTCATCAACAAGATTACCAGTTCCAAATTCCCAAAATTTAATCTTGCCATCAAGAGAGCAACTGATGATATTGCGGTTCAGTGAATCAACAACAACACCCGTTACCGCTTTTCTGTGTTTACCAAGTCCAGGCTGAAAGTTCTTTACCGTCTCGGAAGATATCTCCTTGCCAGTCTCGGCAGCCTGTAATTGCTGAATCTTTAACTTTCTTGCTTGCGCTGGTGTAAGTTTTGAGGGGTATCGTTGTCGGTGAAGACCAGATTGAAGGTTAAACATATCAAGTCCACCAGTTTCTGATCCAACAACCGCAAAGGTGCCGCATGGACTAATAGCAACGCTTCGAACATTTCCACCATCACCAGTCTCAAATACCCATCGTCCCGCCTTCTTCCTTCCCCAAAACCACGTTCGGGCGAATTTGTCATCTTTGTGACCAGTGACCACGCTTTCCCATCCCGTGACCCCACTTGCTGTCGCATCTGTACCCTTCTTTTGCAGATGGCCCTTCTGCCAAATCGCGCCGGTTCCAGGATGTGCGCCCATTCCACCGTCTCGATTTAATGACGATGCCAGACATACAATTTCGGGTGCTTTAAGGTCCTCAAGGGTCGTACTAGGCTCATTTGCCAATGTAGATTGGGCTAGGATACCCATTTTCTTCGCCTTCTTTCGTATGTTTCCTTGGCTCAATTCGGTACTCTGTCCATCCTTTCGAAGACTCCATCCCCACAAGCTTCGATCTTTACCAGCACTTAGCAACCATTTTCCACCTGCATCCGCGCCATCTGCATCGGTAGGTAAAAATTGAAGGTGCGTGACTGGCGCAGCGTGCCCACTGCGCGAGTGCAAAATTCGGGGTATCGGGGAGTAGGGCGTTTCATCGAAGATCCAAGATTTCAAAGAGTTATCCAAACCGCTGGTGACTAGGACAGGCTGCCCAGAGAGGAATTCGGCCTTGCTTAGTCCTCCACTGACTGTCGCGCCGGAGTCGGAAGGTGGATTATGAGCACCTCGAAGAACACCCATAACTCTACCACCGCCATTAAGATCCCAGAATGTCACATCACCATTGTCGGGACCTGCAGTAGCCATTACACCGGGCTTTTTACCATCCTCCCCAGCTCCAAGATCATCTGTCCGGAAAGATATTGAGGTGACAGTGGACTCAGATCCGCCATTGAGATGGATGACTGTCTTATCTGTTCGCACATTATGAATTATTAGAGGGCCTTCGGAGTATGCGATCGCCAGAAGAGATAAAGCTGGTGTGGGTTGTAGGGCGGTTACAGCTCCACAGTTTGGACCTGGTGGTAAAAGAGTGTAGATCAGTTTCCCGGAGCTGACATTCCATATCTCAACTCCACCATCTTTCCTTCCAGCGAATATTTTATTCAGATATGTTGGCATATTACAGATTCCCCCGGTAATCTCGTTTCCACCTTTCTGCGCCGCGGTAGTGTGCAAAGTCGTATAATGTTCGTATGTCGAGGTCTTCCAGACTTCTATCCTGGTTGAACAGCATCCTACTATCCAGGTGCCAAAGACCAAAATCTGCTTGATTGGCTCCTTTAGATCAGCTGGGAGTGGTATTTCCTCAATCCTCTTTCCTCTCTTGAATACGCAGAGACCCTGGTTACCATCTTCGTCTTGACCTCCCCATGCTGCGAAGACTTTATCTTTCCACGCTATTGTAGCGGTTATATCTGCTGGTGTCTGTGGTCTGGTGAGAAAGACTAGGTTGAGTCCTCTTTTGAGGTCGTACGTTTGTAAACATCTTCCTACAGAGGTTGTGATTTGAAATGTGGTTTTGCCGAGTGGGACAGAAGTGAAGGGAACGGCAGTTGAAGATACTAAACCAATTGTCTTATTGTAGAAGTCAGTAATGTGATCAATTGGGAGAAATGAGAGGACCAACACGAAATGGAGTAAAGATTCTCGATTCTCTCAAAGTTTTCTTGGGCGCATCAGCAACATCCAATTTTTGTCTTTTTACAACTGGACCATCTTGAACATTGGTAGCAAGCGATGAAGGCATCTTAGAAAGTTAAAAAACTATATTCTATATCAAATGCGCTTGCTTGTTGTTTGCGCCGCTGTTCTTGAAGGTAACCAATATGATCAAAAAAATCAATATTTCTGTAGTATGGTGGACTTTTTTTTTTCTTCCACCATGTAATCAATTAATCCCTGTACCTATCTGTACTAGGCTCACTCGCTCATAGACATGAGTGAGGCGTGGGGAAGAGCCGGGCCCCAGCTATCACTGGAAACAGCCTTATCGTAGGTAGAGGTAAGACGGCGATAATTACCTAGTAGCTATCGTAGGTAGGTATTATTATTACTGTCAGCCACTGGCTTACTACGGAGTAGGTACCTTTCTACATCTGTACTCACACCCTCCTTCACTCGGAACATAACAGAACAGAACAGAACAGAACATAACATAACATCCATACATCAGTTTCCTAATATATGAGTGAATGTTATCCTCTCCTGACAGTACCTCTGACAGTACCTACTTACCTACCTACTTACCTACCTACTTACCTACCTACTTACCTACCTACCTACCTTCCTTCCTTCCTTCCTACCCAGGTAGATATCTAACTCTCGTCTCACACATCTTTGTCAATGCTATCTAATCGATACCATCTCATTCGTCGTCTTATCCTTTGAATCTCCAATTTCCTTTTTCCTTTTTCTTGCCGCATTAATCGTCATCTGCCACGATAAGACTGTGTAACCTGGAAAAATAAAAATATATCTTTCTCTCCCTACCATTCACTTAACCTGCCAGCAGTCAATATTGGTAGATCCACAGTAGTATAGGCCATGATTTGCTTGCTTTCTCATGTCAAAGTCCTGCTTTCAATTTTCCATTCACGTCCTTCAAAGAGTTTGACAGTAGTTTTCAAACTGCATACCTAACCCAATATATGCAAACCTCAGATACCCGTGGACCTGCTGATAACAATTGCCCACATTCGCCCACAATCATGGCACAAGAAGGTGAGAGCGCAGTGATGGAAACTAATGATCCTAGTACCGATAAACAGGCGGTCGGATTTTCAACATTCAACAAATCCAATTCTTCAAGCCAAGAAGTACAATCAACAAAGGATTTGAGTCCCAAACCTAAAGTGAGAAGGACTTCGCTCAGCTTATCGTCCGGCAGTGGCATTCTTGCGTCATTGAGCAGGAAAGGGAGGCACGCAGAACCATTGATACACACAGAACTCAATTCCGAGCGAGCAAGTATTTCTATGCCACCACCTCCTACAAGAACATTATCAAAGTCTAGAACATCTTCCACATACAGCCAAAGATCGCCAGCTGCATTGGCAGTTTTGGAAGAAAGATTAAACTTAGAAGGGTCAGGAACTAGTCATCAAGATTTTGCTGTTGAGGAATCTGAGCCCCTAAAGACGAATTTACCAATGGCAGAGGACAAAACCCCCCAAACAAATTTAACAATGGCAGACGATAACAAGAGTGTGCCTGTACCACTTCCGGAGCCTACTCTTCGACCACGAGCATCCGTTACAGAGATGGACGGAAAACGAATGTCAGTATCCTCAATGTACTCTTTAGCATCAGCCAGAGCAGGTGGTGTAATAAGTTCTGCTGCATCTGCAACTGGTTCTGAGAATGGAGGAACTACAAGAACAACAACAGCATCAGTCTCGTCAGTGAAGGGGCTTGGAGTGTCTCCACCAGAAACTTCGAATATAACTGTTACTACTACTTCTGGTGGACCAAATGCACCAAATGGGCATCAACTTACAGCGAGAGAACCACCAGCTCAAGCTGCAGAGATAGCAAAACGGAATTCTGTTGCCAGAGGCGAGGCTCAACCACGACCTCAGCCCCCACAAAGATCTAGGAGTCGAGCCAAGAGACGTTTCAGTGGTAGTACCGGCGCCAGCAGCCACAGCCCTAGCAGTGAGAGAGGCCTACATTTGAAAAAAGAAGATGAGAACAGGCCAGCGCCTTGGGGCGTTATTGGAGTATGCGCTCTTGACATAAAAGCAAGAAGCAAACCTAGTAGAAACATCCTTAATCGCTTGATTTCAAAAGGCGAATTTGAGGTGGTCATTTTTGGGGATAAAGTTATTTTGGATGAGGAGGTCGAGAATTGGCCAATTTGTGATTTCCTGATATCCTTTTACTCAGATGGATTCCCACTCGACAAAGCCATTGCGTATGTGCAGGCACGAAAACCATTCTGTGTCAATGATGTCCCTATGCAGAAAATCCTATGGGATCGCAGAATTTGTTTACGAATTCTCGACAAGATAAATGTGCCCACGCCCAAGCGTATCGAAGTGAATCGGGATGGAGGTCCAGCTGTCTTCACACCGGAGATGGCAAAACATCTGAAGGACACCACTGGTCTCGTCCTAGAAGGTCCCGAAGATGGAACTGGTGGCCAGATGGTGGCTCCCAAGACGGTTGAACTTATCGACAACGGGGACACTTTGAGTGTTGACGGTGTACTATTGTCCAAGCCATTTGTGGAAAAACCAGTCAGTGGTGAAGATCACAACGTCTGCATATACTACCCCCAAAGTCAAGGCGGAGGAGGTCGAAAGCTCTTCCGGAAGATTGGCAACAAGAGTTCTGAACATGTAGAAGATCTCACAATTCCTCGAGCCATATCCGAGCCAGGAAGCAGCTATCTATATGAAAAGTTTATGCGTGTCGATAATGCTGAAGATGTGAAAGCATATACTGTTGGGCCGACCTTTTGCCACGCCGAAACTCGCAAATCCCCCGTCGTTGATGGCTTGGTCAGACGTAATACTCATGGCAAAGAAATCCGCTACATCACAGCTCTGACAAAAGAAGAATCGGCTATGGCCACTCGAATTGCTAACAGTTTTGGTCAGAGAGTATGCGGTTTCGACCTTTTGCGTGCGCAAGGAAAAAGCTATGTCATTGATGTTAATGGGTGGAGTTTTGTAAAAGACAATGAGGAGTATTATGAGCAATGTGCACGTATATTGAAAGATATGTTTGTTCGCGAAAAGCAAAAGTATACTGGACAATCACAACCCGTTAGTGGTGTAACGTCCCCTACTGACGGAACAATGAGCCCTACTGCTATAAGAAAAGAGCCAGTACTCAAAGACAACCATCGGTTAGCCTTACAAAACATCCTTTCCAAATCACCTAGCATGTCAAACATGCTTCACGGACATCTTCCTAATCATGGATCACATAGACTTTCCACCTCAGGTTCTCCTCAGCCTGGTAGCTCAGCTGCCCCAACTCCGAAGACCTCACCCCCACTAGTTGCGGAACAGGATACCTCCGTCATACCTTCTGCAGAATTGTTGCCACCACCTGCAGTGTCTGGTCCCAGCGAAGTTCCATCTGCTACGTCTACAGTCTCACACACACCCACGCCTACTCCTGGGCAAGATCAACAGACACTACCACCGCCGGCACCTAAACATACGTGGAAGCTAAAAGGTATGGTATCTGTAATTCGACATGCTGATCGCACACCCAAGCAGAAATACAAATATACGTTTCACACCAAACCTTTTATCGATCTTCTTAAAGGGCATCAAGAAGAAGTCCTTTTAATAGGCGAAGCTGCGTTGGATAGCGTTATGCTTGCGGTTGATGCTGCAGCGTATGAGGGTATCGAGGATAAAGAAAAGCTGAAGTCGTTAAGGAACGTTCTAGTGAAGAAAGGTGGATGGACAGGTACAAAAGTACAAATTAAGCCCATGTTCCGAAAAAGAAAGCCTGAGGAATCCCCGAATTCTGAGATACCACCTCCTGCACCAGAAGACCTTGCTGCAATTGATCCAAGTCTTGAACACTCTGATAAAGCAAAGACTGCTGCAAATTCGGAGAGAAGATCGCCCACTCGAAATGACTCGTTATCTGGCGTTACTTTATCTCGTATAACCGCAGCGGAGGAGAGCCTTGTATTGGACAAACTCCAGCTCATTGTCAAATGGGGTGGTGAGCCCACGCACTCTGCTAGATATCAAGCACAAGAACTTGGTGAAACAATGCGAAACGACCTTCAATTGATGAACAAGGACATTCTTGATGAAGTTCATGTATTCAGCAGCTCCGAGAGACGTGTAACAGCCAGTGCTCAAATATGGGCATCTGCTTTCACAAACCAAAAGGATTTGGCATCTGATTTCATTACTGTTCGCAAAGATTTACTTGATGACTCGAACGCAGCTAAAGACGAGATGGATAAAGTCAAGAAGAAGCTGAAGACTCTGTTGAGACAAGGAATGGAAGCACCTCCTGAGTTTGCCTGGCCAGCGGATATGCCAGAACCATCGATCGTGCAGAAATACGTTGTTCACTTGATGAAGTTCCACAGGAGAGTTATGCGTAACAATTTCAGCAAACTTTATGGAGGCGCCACTACATCGCTCAACGCAATTGTAAATCCTGGAGATAAGGAGAGCAAAGGAGCAGGTTCGGCTTTGTCACAAGCAAATGCTACGAGCAGTATTCAAGCTCGTTGGTGCTGTGGTGAAGATGCCGAGCTATTCAAGGAACGATGGGAGAAGCTTTTCAATGAATTTTCCGATCCTGAGAAAGTAGACCCAAGCAAAATCTCTGAGCTATACGATACCATGAAGTTTGATGCCCTTCACAATCGGCAGTTTCTCGAATGGGTCTTCACTCCGAGCAAGAGCATTCTCGAGGAAGAAGAAATAGAGCTTGCTTGGGAAAAAGATCGATCCAAAAACTCAGAAAATGCTAAGGACGAGACTGTACCAGCGGAGAAGGCTGAAAGCAGCAGAACACTGCACCGACGCATGTTTAGAAGGAAGTCGGTATTGAATGGAAAAAATAGTGAAGAAGAATCAGTAAGTTTTTTGCGTGCAGAGACCTTTAACTTGTTCAACTTGGCTAACACCCCCAGTATTTCCGACTTTTCACTGGAAGTAGTCAAACGAAAGCTAAAACCGACGCTCGCTTGGAGAAATTGCGAGAATTGTATAAACTATCTAAAGTCTTGTTCGATTTCATCTGTCCACAAGAATATGGTATCGCGGATAGCGAGAAACTTGAGATTGGTCTTTTGACATCGCTTCCCTTGCTAAAGGTAAGAGCATATACAATCTCCAAAGATCATTGGTCTAACCAGAATATAGGAAATCGTTCAGGATCTCGAAGAAATGCAAGCCTCGGATGACGCCAAAGCATTCGTATATTTTACTAAAGAGTCTCATATTTATACACTTCTAAACTGTATTCTTGAAGGAGGCATTGAGACGAAGATCAAACGAAGTGCCATCCCCGAGCTTGACTACCTCTCACAAATATGCTTTGAGCTCTACGAATCTGAGAACAAGACTCCTGTCGATGCACAAGATGTAGCTAAATATGCTTATAGCATACGTATCACAATCAGTCCAGGTGCTCACACGTTTGATCCATTGGATGTGCAGCTAGACAGTAAGCATAGTATTAGTTGTGCGCCGAGAAGAAGTTTAACAGCTCATGCCGATTGGAAATCTGTTATTGATACATTGAGGGCGAAGTTTCATCAGTACGTTCTCACCTATTTCAATCCATCTTATCTGCAGTGGCATTCTTCAAAAGAACAAATACTAATCAGAACAAACAGAGTCAAACTTCCCAAGAGCTTCCTCGCGGTCAATCTGGCGGAATCACATACTTTCCACAAGAAAGAACTAGACGGCGATTCTACTATTGCAGAGGCATTAGGTAGTGAAAATCAAGCAAATGGTGGGAATGGAGATGAGCATGGAGAGAAAAATGATTTGAAAGAAGAAGTCGCAGAAGCAACCAATGAAGCAACTGCCGGCTTGGCTTTAGTTGCAGCATCATCTGGAGATGATTCAGATGTGAAAAGCCACAGTGAACCCGTCTGATCGGTTGGTGGAAGATGGTAACGAATAGAATAGAATGTGGAAAGACATGGCGTATGTTAGTGTATTATTGTGAGTATGATACACTTGTGTATTATAACAGCGTAGAACAGCGATTAGAAATCAAATACTAGAATTTTATCTGTACGTGACAGTACTTGACATAAGTTCGCAACTTGACTATTGACCATCTGACTGGATGATCATGGCATCGCGGGGTCGGCATTACCTCCGGTTGTATGAAATGTGAAAGATGTGATGAGTCGTTTTTACTGGTCATTTCTGGGTATGGCATTGTGGCGTAGTAGGCAATAGATGGAAAAGAAGGAGTTTCGTGGGGTTACATTACCACTTGATATTCTCTAGATGATTAGGTAGAGACAAGGCTAGATAGATACAAGTTCGAGTAGTGGTGCAGAGTACTTGTTCTCTTGTGTATGGCAGTGTAGGATTTCCTCTTTGGGTATATCTTCAGTTGCGTAGTGTTCTTGGTTGTATTGTGTGAGTTAATGAAACCTGATCGTTTTCAAATATTGGATTGTGAAATGTGCAATGCGAGATGTGAGGCATGAGCTTGGGATTGGATATAGGGAATGAATGGGATTTAGACGGCGACTACCAACACGCGAGGAGGGTTTGGTTGGACGAGGTAGGTTGGAATCTCTGGGTTGGAAGTGATACACATATGATATCAAGAATTATTAACGATTAGGGATTTATTGTCCTACTATTCGATCTGTTCTAGACCTTCTACTGCCAGTTCTGTAATCCATTTCAGCTACAAGGTTACTGCCCAGTGCCCAGCCTACGCACAAGGAACGAAAATACCACCATTCCATCATCAAACGCTTACCTAAGGATACCACCCTCATTCAGCATCTGGAACACATACGGGCGTCGAAGACTCCGGCGCATAAATAGTGGCGTGATAAGTCATCGTGCATCGATTGATCCAGTGAGCGAGTGGCACTCCATCTGCCAGTCGAACGGGAGGGGAAAGGAGAGAGGTTACAAGCCGGACGTTGGAATGGCACGATGATTTACAGATAAGCTTTGCATGATTACATGATGACATCCGTCCGTGTTTGGGGACGGATCGGGATCGCTCGTTCGGGGAAGAGGATGCGATGTGATGCGATGGGAGAGGAGATGGGTTGGCTGATGATTGCTTGGCGGTTTGGGGGGAGGGGTGTATTTAGTATGTTTATGTTGAGTGCATACTTATGTACCGTATGTTACTATGGGATACGATAGAAATGATATGGCGCATACGAGCCATTGGGGATGAATTTATTCGGCCGCGCTGATGGAGATGGAAAGGAGAGAGCATGAAGTGCGGGCCGGATGTCAAAGAGCGGGTCGGCTATGAGACGGATGAAGGGGAGCAATTGAGTGTTGCGTATTTTACACATACTACCGAGGTTGGTCGGTAGGCATCCGTTAATTACAATTTTTGAGTTTTTGTACACCGACGCCCTTGCCTTCTCGTATTTCGTATCTCTACATGTGAAGTCACTCCTGATATTTTTGTGTTTCTTGCTTAAGCGCTATAGGCAAGGAGAATAATAGCTACCTGTGTATATGTAAAACTCATGTGTTGGTGGCTGAATACTCTTTGCAATACATGTTCTCCATGCCGTAAGATACGGTTTCGGAATATCGTCTTCGTCTTTGGGATCAAGGGACATGTGAATTAAGTAAGGTAGGTAGGTGTAGGTAGGTAGGTAGGTAGGTAAGTAAATCTTGGTCTGGTCGACCGTCCACACGAAGCATATGCCGAAAACCAAGATCTCGGGACGGCACGTCTGGTTTTCTCGTGATTCTGGTGGCTCACATGTATTTGCATGACATGTGTTGGTGGCGTTCTGGATGTGCTTTTGGATGGGTTTTATTGCCCGCATTGGTTATGCGGTACATTTCATGCATTGATTATCAGATGAATATGTCAGTCGCTGGCGCAGTTCGTGGATTGAAATAGAAGTCAGCTGGATAGGTGATGATGGTTTCAGTGTGAGGATAAAAGTGCTGTGATTTGGGTGACTGTGGTTCTCAGTAGAGGTTCCGAATTGCCATTTTGATTTCACATGACCCCCACGTTTTTGTCAACGGATTGGAAGGACTCTCTAGGTTTCTAGGTCCAGAAGCCGGATGTCAAAATTGTGAGATCATGCATGCTAGTTGGACGAAATGCTGGAGACCGTCTCGTACAACATGTTGTTTTCTAGAACATTTTCCAACGTGGTTTCGTGTGTAATCGAAGGTTCCGACGGCGGATCGGTCGACGGTTGTTAGATTGATTGCTAGATTGATAGATGTTAGAGACAGTGGTACAACTAGCGCTCTAAAGGTTGGTGAAACGAGAAGTCGCGGGGAATTTGAAGAGTTGGATACGGATGGATCTGAGTGCGAGATGAAGGGTGGATGGAGTGGGGGGAAATCACAATGACGGGATAGCAAACATCAACAATAAGCCAATGAAAAGATTTGATGGGGCGGGAGCGTGCCGACATAGATGATGAAAATGGAAAGGTTCAGGAATCAAGAAATGAATGGTATCTCGGTATCTACTTAGTTTTTCCTCTGTGACTGGCTGCTAACTCGTAAAAGATCCATCCAGCATCTTCGTACAACTTGATACAAGGGAGGGGTTGAGTGGCATGGCTACAGAGAAAAGACCTACCTGGAAATTAAAGTGGTGAAGTCTGAATCGTTAGCAGCTTGATTCATTACTCAGGAACCCGAAAGTAGCAAATAAAGTATACCCAACGGAAGTAAAGTAGATCCTCAAGAAAGTGCATGGTATCGAAGCTATGTGGTCATAATAGTTATTCCTTTCGGAAATTTAAAATTGTGAGACAGTGGCCCTGAATCTTATGATGTGAAGTGCCACAAAGCTTGACATATAGAGAGCGGTGAAGATAGGGAAGCAGTGACATTCTACTTACAGGAAGGTATCATAGGTTTGTTTACTTGGACGAACGATCATTGACTCATAGACTAGATGTACCGAGAGGAGAGTGCTCCTTTATCATTGGGATTTTGAAAGAGGAAGATATATGCATGTGTGTGTATGCATATGTGTATGTGTATGGATACGTATATGTATATGTATATGTATATGTATATGAATGTACGTAGGTAGCTATGTATGTATATGTATGTATGTATGAGTTGTAATCATTAGTAATAGAGGGAGGAGGATGAATGTATACCCAACGCACCGATCTGGCGATTCATTGATCTATCTATTCATCACATTACACGAGACATGATGTGAATGTGAATGTAAGTAAATGTGAATTTGAATAGTAATCTTTTTCACCGTCTCTCTGGCCTGGCAGTCAATTTCAGACTATTACCCTAGTTTTACCTAAGATCTATCCGACTTGGCGATTGATATCTTGGGAGGATGAGTCTCTTTGTGAGAAATTGTGAATTTTGAATCTCGGATTTTGATATACATCGTATGCATACGCACGAATTGAATTGTGGGTGTGGATAATAGCCTGGCTTGGTACAAGACATGGATCTTTGATACAAGCACCGCCAAATCAACGGTTTCCCAAAGAAGTGATGTGCATCGGGCATTTATTTATTTGTGTGCTTGGTAAGAAAATAGTTGCTTCTTTGAGAATTGGTATGCATTACCTAGCGGAACATGCTGGGGGTTCAACGATTGTGGTGTATGATAGATATATTATGGTGGCGTGGTTGATACCCAATCAAATTTAAAAGAATGTGATTAAAATGATCCTTTGGGGAAAATGCTGCATAGGAATAGAGGGCGTAAAGAGTGGAATGAAATGTCAAAAGGGAAGAAGAAAGTTGATTTGACCATTTTGCGAGTTTCGACTAAGTTAGACCTTAATCTATCTCATGTCCTTCTTCATTAGAAATGGCTTAGATGATAAGATGGAATAAGCCCAGAGGAATAACTTCCTACTCGAATGACTAGGTAGGGGAAAAGAATATCATCACATCACATCAGCTATTCAATACGGGTGCTCATACTCAGGTCTCACTACGAGAGCGAGTCGTGCGAGTACGTGTATACACCATCAAGCTTCTAGGTGGCAGTCACAATAAGCTTCAAAGTAACCCTCCATTGCCCCTTTCATATCCTCGTTTCTAAAATCCCACATTGAGTCTCCGCATTCACTGTCTCGAAGTATGACAGCATGAAGCAGCATAATCCTCGAGACGCTTTTGTTGCTTAGGATTTTGCTACAGCGATCTGCGTAAGAAAGCCAGTCAGTTGTGATCGAATAATGTACCTGAACCAATACATGAATAGCATAACATGAGTTGTGTGTGATATGATTAGCTAGAATATAATGGTAACTAATGGGAGTCGATGTCGTGTAATTTCAAGTGTCATTATCCAAACCTAGTCGCCAGTCTCACTCGTCTATCTAATCTTGCCTACCAAGATAAATGTATGCTTGTTAGATGCGAATGACCTTTGCTCTCTTCATGACCATCACGCATCTCTCCAGTTTCTATATCTGTATGTATCCATCTTCAATCAATTCAAACACTGCAACACCACTCTTTGACCGAAACATTTTTCAGTCTGCTGCAGATGCAATGATCGTCAAAGCAAGCTGCACCTGTCTTATGTGGGTGACAATTTTTCTTTACCGACTCCTCAGTGCTGGGACCTTTCTACTGCACCTACTGGGTCCTCCCCATGCGTTGCCTTTAATTACGAAAATAATGGGGACACATTTGTTCCCGTGATTTCCTGGAGATGAAGTTTATCGAAACCTCCGGATAATTGGAGATCGTTTGGTTGGCTATCTAAATTGTCCGCTAATGATACCTTCGTTAAATATACTTTCACCAAATGAATACTTCTTAAATCATTGCGGCTTTTTGCCCTGCCAATCTTGGTTTGTGTCAAAAGAAGACGATGGCTGGAAGATGAAAAAAGACCGTTACAGCCCTGCCGTTCCGTTCTGAAGCCGTTCACACGTACATACGATCAATGATCCGGGATGACAACACAACGGGTCGGTCCATCATGGCACCTAGCATGGTCACATTCCTGAAAATATCCCTACCGATCTTCTCCTGCCCCTTCTTTCTAATGAAATTAGCCAGGACAAGATGCTCGATGGCTTAGACATGTCATTGTTAATCAATGTCAACCTGATCTCACTTCTGACCACCTAACCTACCTAGTCCACCTAGGTGAATAGCAAGAAATCTCATCTGCCGTGTTACAATTTGTATCACACACACTATCTTCGAGGATTGCTCGTTTCCCACTTCCCCATTCGCCTTCACGCTTTCCCAGGTATTGAATAGAATCGATTTAGAGACGACTCCATTCCAAGGAAGTCGAACTACCTAGATTATCTTCCTTTTGGCACTTTGCTGCCTTCCTTCGCTGTTACACTAGCGTACCGCTTCATTAACAATCACTCATATAGTGTCTGCAAATAAATTTGATATCCTCAACGGGCCTCGGTTACCAATTATCTACTCCTTCACCATGCAGATTCTGATAATCCTTACCTCCACCCAAAAATCCTTGTTATTTTAATCGACATCCCTAACAAATGCCACGAGGAAAGTCTCTCCGGGATATTTTTTTTTAACCATTCTCATCCCTGATCGAATCATGGTCCTTCCATAGCGATTATCCGGCCTAGCTTGTGCAACATATAGCTTGTTGTGACCTTAAATTTTCTTTTGTCAGAAACTTCAAATTGATCATCATGGTTGGAGTAATGTAATATTCAGGTAAGCAGCAAGGTAAGCTAAGCGTTATCATAACCGCTTTCAACGACCTACATATCTACCAGACTTGATGATATTTGGTTCCAGCATGCCCTACTTTTTAGACCCCAGTTCTCATGTACTTGTATGGTTATGATGACGGATTATCTCACAAAATCAACAAATGACCATTTCTGCATGGCAGTCAGATCGGATATCGTGACAACAGTCCTTGACTCTCCGACAAACCGCGTCCTCAAACCTCTGATCCCTCCTTCCCCTCCACGGCCACTCAAAATCGACCATGAAAAAGACGCATCATCAAATTTATAGTTTATAAGACGGCGGCAAGCTTCCGTAAATCAAGTCAGGGAAGATCCGGACCCCACTTTACAAGAATTTACACCATACCGGTACTCGTATGCTTCTAGTCAGGATAGGACGATATACCCTGATATTAGCACAATCAAGAATGTGAGGACAATCTTGGAATGAAGGAATGAGGATAGAGAACAGGAGATAGCAATTAAACACTCTTTGACCATTTTCTACTTTCGTCTAAATCCCATCCTTCAGGTCCACGAACCATTGATGGGTTGGTTGGCTATGTCCGCGTCGTTTACCATTGTATCTCGCTCGCTTTTTTTATCCTAAGGCGACTACACAGCCATTCAATCTTACGTGCCCAGGTACGTACCTCAACTCTCTATGTCCACCTCTCGATGTCTAAGCATGATATAACAAACATTGGCATTCTTCTACACTGCTTGATTGAGACTAATCTAACACATTCCGTCTTCCGCGAAAAGGCAAATATCTTGAATTTGTACCTCGGGCCTCCCAAAAAGATTTCCCCGGTGAGATGTCAAAACTCTTCCGAACGTTTATTTTCAGTGAGGCGTCAGATGAAATATGTCAAAGTTAACTATAGTATACCATACCCGATTCATCATTGTACCATTGTATCGTGATGCATCTGTCTGATTACACTTTTTCTTGTGAAAAATGACACATTAACACCGTATATTATAGACGGGTACTACCTGTTTAAGGATTTCGATGTGATCCCTCGTAGTAAACCTAATAGGAAGGAAAGTGCATTTGGGTCAGCTGTAGATGTACCACCATATTATACAGCATCAACCCACGTTTGCCATCAATTCGAAATTCCCCAGTATTCTTCATCGTGAACCTTTCCCCTGGTTCAATATGGTCCCTCTCACATACCTTTCAGCCCAACGGTAGATTCTCCTAAAACCCCCCACTAAGCACATGTTCTCGAACCTATGGACCCATATACTATAACCTTTCAGGTAACTCATCGTGTATTTAAGGTTTAAATCCACACTTGTATCTTTGCAATTTGCGATTTGCACGTTCCTTTGCACACCCTGCTCTTCTTCAAGGATCCCTTAACCTTTTCTTTCCAGTCTCCGGTACAGATCATATACAACAGACAGATGTAGATGGGCCGGGACCGAAAAACTTCAATGCTGATGGCTTGCTAGCTAGCTAAGTGGGCATCATCTACCAGTAACTCATCTACGGAGTATTGCTTCTTCAGACAGACAGACAGACAGACAGACAGACAGGCGGATATGATTTCTTGGCCGACAACTACCTGGTAAACTTCGACTTCCTTCTTTTGACGTTTTACTACCTCAAGACTTGCCCCTTGTCTGCTTTGGTTACAACTCTTCGCCGGTCCCTTCTTCTGTTGACGGCCACAAACCTAGGAGACTAGCAGGTTAGCAAACTAGCTAAAAATCTTCTCCATCCATAACGATATACCGAGCCGTTACCAACACATGCAATTATCCTTTCGCCCTGCTACATTTCAAGTGTACTTCCGACTTGCTTGTTGCAGATCCTGTGGTTGTAATACTTACCGGTACATCTTTTTCCAGGACATCATTTCCAAGAAAGTAAAAAAGGACAGCAATCAAACCAACAAAGCAAGCAAACTCAGCAAACTTTATCGAATCCATACGACTATCTGGGATAGAAACCGCCTTGGAACTACTTATCACCAATACTATAGGTTCCTCTCAAATATCATCAAACATACTCTCAGCTTTCTCGCTTGGAAACCCAATTCATACCCACAGCAGCCTCATTATACGTTCAACATCATTCATCCGAATCAACTTATACTTTTCCCCTTCGCAAAAATATCTCATATATACTTCTCAAACAAACCATCTACTTTGCTGGCTATAATTTCATCCATTCAATTCATCCTTTGAACGATACACTCAGAGGAAAACGCCAATCCGAGAACACAAGAGAAAACTCGATCGATTTCATCTTGCAACTATTAGAGTACCCTTGATCATTTTCTCTCATACTATTCACTATATAAAAAGGCTCGCCGTGACCGCTACTTTGGAGAGGACTTTTGTTTTTTCGGATTTTCCTTCATATTCAATACTGCGATAACAATTCTTTGCACACTATTCACCATCACACATCTTCGCTTGGGAAATTAAACACACAAGAAGTTCGGAATTTCGTCGATACAGTCAGTTAACTTCGAAAGTTGGAGTTCACTTTCACAATTCTTTGCTCCGATTAGAATTTGATCTGGTGAATATTTCCCATCTTTGAGAGTTCTATCGAAGTCCTTGTCTGGTTTCTAAACTTTTCTTCACAGTTTCTATCTGCTCTCCCCCTACTTCCTGAACAACGACTTCAACAACAAACCTCAGTTCTCCAATTTGGAACACTTCTTTCAAACTTCTTCACTTCTTGTCTTTGCTATCTCAGCAGATTCTCCGCACTCAATCAGTATGTATGGCTTCCATTGTTACAGTTCTATTCTTCGAACTGTCGTTGCAGATGAATACTGATATCTTTTTCAGTCATAGAATTTCTTAAAATCCATCACCAAAGCTCAACACACACTTAACGCGATGGCTGTTCCCACATATTGCAGTCATTCATTCAATGTTCTCAAGTCAGAATCTACACTCATCCAGTGGATTTGCTCGATGTGTCATTCTGGACCTCATTGGTTCATCTACGAGTGTAAATATTGCAAACTCAAGACCTGTCGTAATTGCTCAATGAAGGCATAACCTTGTCTCACATACTGTTACCGCATTGGGCATCTCGTCGCTGTCTGGAACTTTCTCATGGAATCTTACTATGGCTCTTGGTGGGGTGTGGGGGAAGCAGTTGGAAATTGATCCTTTGGTAAGTTTTCCTGGTTTGCCTCATTTTCCCCGTTTTCCCCTCGTTTCTGCCATGTGGTGGTATAAGATTGTGTCATCTCTATCACATCACAAAATAAACTGTTACCAAATATCAATTGAATTTGTGGAAGATGTTGAGCGCGGTGAAGGAAATTTTCTATGCCTAGTCGTTTGATATCAAATTTATTATTATTAATGACAGCCACTGACAACCTGGGTGATAGGCTCCGAAAATGTCTCAAATCTATTCTGTTCCCGTGTTGCGATTTGCCCCCCAGAAATCGAATATGACGAGAATGTGGCCACCTGCATGAAATCCATGCAGGGACACCATAAGCTTGCCGATTTGTTACTATTAGCCAACCACAGACATACATTTCTTTACATCGTTCCCCTTTCTCGAACACCACGGAAATTCATAACCGAATCCCCTTATTGTCAACAACGGTTGTTGCCGATGAGTCTATGATAGCGACTACTTGCTACAGATAACTGCATTGATACGACTACGACTTCTCCGACTTTTCAATTTCATCTCTTTTCGCACGTTTACGAATTTCATTGCTCATTTCGCATTGCTTTACCGATACCGACTACTACAATTAGGCATTCTGTACCACTCCGTTTTGCACCCTCAGGAAATCAGAATAGATTGGCTACCGCTCTCCAAGTCGCAAATTGGCGAGATGTTTAATGCAAACTGCCGGCACCCAGGCTGACAGCGACATTCCACCTAAGAGCTTTACCGACATCGGTACGCACACGACATTCTAACAAACAACACCAAAAAAATCTGTCCTGTACCACAATCTTGTTTCAAAACGATTCTTGCTCTACGTATCCATTTTGTTCTAGACCGGTCTATCTTCTCTTACAAGTTTCATTTGGCCTGCCTCTTTTCTTCTTCAGCTTCAGTTTTTGTCTACCTTATACTCTGGTTTGCAATCCGTTCGCTCTACTTTTCATGTATTTCTGGCTCTACTGTATTTGGTGTGGTGTTGTAAGGGTATGGATAGATGGGGATAGGGTTGGTTGGTTGACTGGTTTGTTCCGGAGGTGTTCGTGGTGTCTAAGTCTATGTGTGTTTCCGGCGAGAGGGGTGGCTTTTGTGAGAATTGCGACCGCAAGAAATTTGGGATGGGTGGTTGCCTGTTTGCTTGTCTTTCCTTTCCCATTCTTTCCCCTTGCTCATTGCTCAATCGATTATCTTAACGGTATTGGAATGAACAAGCGGGCTGATTGTTTTACTATGCGGTAGCCTGGTGTTTGCTACTCGGTGTACGCAAAATGGTTAGATGAATTGATTTCCAGTCTTTACGTTTTCATTGTAGTTAACACTGATGGTATCAATGACACCAATTGACGTTTATGTGATTGCTTATCTTGGCTATAGTCTTGGCTATGTATATGTCTGACCGGTGAAGCGTTCAATCTTTGCGTCTTGTTCAACTTGCTCAATTATTGAATTCAACTTGGCATCCGCAATCGCATTCGCGAAGACACTACGCTGTGCTACAGCAGTGTTACAACAAGGCTCTGGAAAGCCTCGAAATACTTTGTGCATGCGGATGGAAGTTTAATTCTGCCTTCTTTCAGTGGAGATCGATGATGAGATGGAAGGAGCGGCGTGGAGTGAGTTACAGTGACACCCGGTACCGGCTCGCTGACATTTTTCGGTTCATGCGATGGGAGGAGGGGAGAGGGGAATAATCACTCTATCATTCATTTCTTGAGTACTTATTCTGGCAAAGTGTTTTTCAATCATCGTGGATTCGATGTTCATATATCCCAACGATTATCCTCCATGAACATATATACGCTAGACTAATCATTACCTAAAACCTGTCTTCTCCAACCACCTTTACTCAATCATACGCTTACTCTTCCATCACACTAGCCCTCTCACCACCCAACCACCAATGCACATACCCGAGCACACAGTTGTCTTCTTTCCTTCCCTTCATCTTCTTTTCCTCTCTTTTCCTTTCCTCCACAAACCCCACATCGCACCACATCATAACACCACATATCTCCACCACTAGCCCTACCCAAATTAGCCCTACCAAAATACCATCGCCAATGCCTGTATCCCAGATGCACATTCGCACTCGCCTATTGGCAGCATCGTATCCATATTACGGAGTTCATTCACTCATGTCGTGTAAGGGGATGTGCGACAGATTTTCTGCAGCGTGTGTTACTTTGTTTCGTGCGCGATGAGTGGTTTATGACTTGATGAATGATAATAGATTGTGGTGCTCAATTTGATAGTTTTTTATTGATTTTCTTTTTTTGCAAACTCGTTTTTCGCATGCTTGAGAACGCGGTACTAGTGTGCCCTGCCTACCACGTAAACTCATCAGTTTCTTCATCTCCGCATCCGACTTCCAGCACACTTGACAATATCTGTTTTCTCGAACCATTGCAGTCCTAATGATTGCTCGGATCATTAATCAAACAACTATATGTACACCCAAATAAACATTTTGTACCATTCTTAACAACCACACAAACTTTCACTGCCGAGCAAGCACCGTGTTTAAGTATGCATCAACGTACTCAGATAATATATTCCGTACATCCTGTCACTACCTAATCTATGCCCTATCCATCTATCTATCCGTTCATTTATCCATTCGTTCGTTGACTCATTCTTTCATCGCAGACCCTCCATCCATCCATCCATCCATCCATCCATCCACCATCATCCATAAACTCCATTCTCCCGATACATGTACACATACACATACACAAACACAACACAAACACAAACACAAACACGTTTGCGATAGACGCAAGAAATCTCCCACAAATCCATCCACCCATACAACCCAAAACCGCGACCCTAACTCCTCTTCCCACTCACCTCCCCAGAAACCTATATCGCCCATTTCGCTTGCGGGCTACGCTCCGGAAATAAAAGTAATCTGAATAGATTTGTATTCATTCTTACTAACTTATTCCAGTCCGAGTGCGATACACACATGCGTATATACGTGTATGAAATTCGAGTGAGGAGAACAGATCGAGATATTGAATTGGCTAGCAAGTAAGCAAGCAAGCAAGTAAGCAAATAAGCAAGGCTCTTATTGTTCATTATTCGTGATACTTTTTATACATACATACATAGACGCACATATATCTCTATACAAACTAAACTATCAGATAGATATACACAAATAGCATAACATCTTGAATATGTGGAGGTAGGTAGGTAGGTGATCGATATGAGTAATGAGTAAAATACCACAGAATCTACATGATCTATACTAATACAATACCCTATTTTCCTTACTCAACTTAACAAATTTCCTACTACTTCCAAGTTTCCGATGTAGATTTGTTCGCTCGATGATCTACTATCTAGAATCTAGATACTGCGAAGTTGGGGTTGTTTTTGTCTCCAGGCTCGTAGATGTATTCGTTTTTCTTCTCAAAATACAATATTATCCCAACTCCTGAGCTGGAAAAATATACAGAGATGAGCAATTGAAATAATCATAAAATAAGTCGGAAGATGTTCGTACAGATTATGTATATAGATTCCTTCTGATACACATCCTCATCTTCATCCTCATCCCCATCCCCATCAAAATCCAACCAGATAACCGAACACAAACTCACACTCACACTCACACTCCCTCTCTCTCCCCCTCTCCCCAACCATCAACAAGAATCCCCCACACGAGCTCTCATCCCTTCACATCCCTCCACACCTCCAAATTTTCCTCTCCACCCAAAACTCCTCACCCAACATCATATCACATACAAAAACCCACGTAATAAAAAATCTCTCAAATCTTCCTCGTCACACCTCGAATGAACTGTATTATGCACTCACTGCATAATATCCTCTATATCAATATTATAACTTATAAAAAAATGTCTATACAGGTAATCAGACCGAGAAGAATGTATCGTATCGTATTGGTCTTCTAATCTGCTATTCATGGGGTTGGATTTGGGTTGGGGGGTTGAGAGTGGGAGTGGGAGATATGTATATCTTGAGAAGATGTAAGTAGGAGTTTGAAAATGTAGATAGCGCTTTGGAGATGGGAGCGAACTAGAAATCGTGCTGTAGAGTTTACTTAAATACTCTTTTACATTTTACATAGTGGGTTTCGAATAAAAGAGTTCTGTCTCCATCCGTCGACAGTCTCCATATGCGACTACAACACCACCAACGTGCCCTTCCAACTACTCTTCAGCCGAAAACCTGGAAGCACGCTCACCAACAAAACAAAGAAGGGGGTTTATAGAGAGTTTGTAACTTGATTGTATTCTAATATCTTTCAACATCCCTGGGTATCTTATCACATCTCTAATCCCCTCTTTCCAACAAACATTTTCCCCTTCGCGAATGAACATCCCAACTCCCCAACCCATCGCTAAATGCATGCATTGCAATTTCGCAGTAGTAAAGACAAAAGAAATATGATATGTACAACAGCAATCTATTCCAACCCACCTTTTCATCTCTGGTAGAACGAGATATATCCTCAATTATCCTATCGTATGGGCGATTCCATCCATAATTCTTCCTGATTAGCTATCATCATCTCTTTAACCCACGAATCCGTCTGTCTCTTGTCACTCATTTCAAACACAGCCGTACGTCTATTCATAGGACTTTGATAGACTCTTTCGACGCTCTCTGGATAAAGGGTGGAAGGACCCCTATCCGAAAAATCCTGATTCACTCCAGTTGCCTCCAGAGAATAATTCGGTGGAAGTATATTCGTAAAATTCTGATCCGCTGCAATTACCCCCGAGAAATAGTTTGGCGGAAATCTATTTGAAGAAATTTGATTCACTCCAACTGCTTCTGGAAAATAGTTCGGGGTATATCGATTCGAAGGATTTCGATAAGCACTATCGGCGCTTTCTGGATAAGAATTTGGTAGTCTATTAGCTGGAGTTTGAAAAGTACTATCTGCCGTTTCTAGATGAAAGCCCGGCGGACATCCGATCATAGAAGTTCTATTCGTGCCAGCTGCCTCTGGATAAAAGTAGGGAGCTTGTATATCCCGTGGCGGCTGATGATACACCTGAAATTGATTCTGATATTGGGTTTGAAACTGATGTGATGGCGCTTGATGATTATATTGAAATTGTCCATGAGCAGCCTGTCGGCGTCGTTTCCACCATTTGAACACGGGGACACAAGCAATAATTAAAAGAACCAATGCAATGCCGACTCCTATCCCGACTCCTATAGCAATGTTGAGAGAGGAGTAGTCTGTTGTTGCATGTTGGCTGGAGTCGGATCGCGATGAAGTTGTAGATTGTGTATTCGATACAGTGGTTTCTATCGCACTTGTTTGCATTGTAATATCGGCTGCTGACGTTGTTGACGTTGAAGTAGAAGTTGTTGTATCCATGTCGAGAAATGGCCTTCAAGACGGCCGTGTATAGGAGTGGAATATGTGTAGAGAAAGTGACGGCCAAATTCTAAGCAGTGAGAAAAGACAAAAGAAAGAAAAGAACGATTCAAGGTTCCAAAGTCATTAAATTGTATGAACCGATTTCATACGCGCGAAGAGCTACTTAGAACTGCGATCGTAGATTATACCAAGGTCGTGGACCAGAATCCATTCAAACGGCGCGTAGTGATGGGTTTGTTCCTGTCATTATTACAAGAGTGGAGAATGGAAGTATGATATACATGATCAAATAGACAAGGCCGATACAAATAATGCCTTGATTGTTGGAGGCAATGCCTTATGGAAGGCTTACCGGCAGATTTCCTTACCAACAGGATTCATAAATAGATAAGGCTGACAACATTTCATCGTCCCTATCCTCGCAATCATTCAAGCGTGAACTTCGAGCTTGAATGTTTACTCACTTGAGTGGAGACTTCGAGGCAAGTCATTGATGGAATGGGTCTGGACTTAAATGAAGAGTTCCCAATGGTTGTAGCATACGAATGGTCTAGTTCGAGGTGAGCTTTGTACGTAGGATCCCAGGGCACGATGTGTAGTATAATTTTGGCTTTTCTTCGAATTAACCTTGTCGCATCAGTGAGCAATCTAGAGCTTGGGCCTCTTGAAGGTCTTTCCCATAGTGAAAATAGAAGGAATTAGACGGAAAGTGGAGCACATCCAGTACATTTTACCCGCGCGCATCACAGGATGAGAGTGAAGACTTAGAAATGAACCATATACAGTAGCGGGTGTTTCAGAATAAAAGCCAAAAGTGGCGTTGATGGGAAACTTGATAGATCAAGTACCAATATGGAATAGTTTGTGGAGATGAGGCTTAAGTGATTGGATCAGTACAGAAATAATCACGTGATCCGTTTCCAATCCATCCGTCGACCCCAGCTTGTCCTCCGGCCTATAGCCTATAGGATCTGAAACTGAAGCGAAGAAGGAGGATGTACTGATAGCTTAATGTTTGTGATGGTGCTTTGTTTGATGAGTGTCGATCAGCTGTGGGCGCGCGTGTGTAGCTGAATGCCTGCTGTCTTAATATTTAGCGAAAATGCCATTTAGTTCCTATAAAGTCACATATAACTGTGTGTTCATCCGCAAAGTTAAAGTCTGGCTTATATCAATAATAGTCGATTTATTGAAGTTGGGCCAGCAGAAGCTTCGCTAAAAGCGTTCTACAGAGCGCCTTCCAGAATTTCTATAAGAGCCCTTATATTCCACCGAGTTCCCTTCATGGTATCCGGTGCTTGGAATAAGTCGACTGGCCTTCGAGCCCGTTTTCCTGTCACTCAGTAAATGTCTTACGTTCCAGCTCAGCAATATGCCCTTCATTCAATGTGATTGATCACATTTAATCTTGGTGGAAAGAAGCAGCTGTAGTGAAGATTGATGAATGCCGTGGTGTAGCGCCGTTTGAGTCCCAGGGGTATTTGTAAACAACAAGCAATGAACTCCTCAATTCCCCGACCTCCAAGCCCAAATCGAAGCTCTCAATATATACCTTCCATCAGTCTGTCAGCGATTCCCTCCATTCTTTTATCGCCGCCCAATACCCTTCTTTCCGTCTCACGATCACGCCCATCCTCTCCGATTATGACACATTTGACGACTTCCCCATTCATTTCTACAACGCATCTGCCAACCTTGCCATCTATCCACTCAATCCTCACTTGCTTTGCTTCTGCATCAGCAGCACTGATATCCGCGATCTCTTGCTCCTTTTCTTTTCCTTTCCTGCTCAGTTTCTCGTCCAAAGAGAACCCTTTTCGTAGATGCTTGATGGATGCCACACGCAAATGATAACCTATAATCTCTCGTCGTAACTTCCGTACAAACGCAGTCAAATCTTGCCGTTTCTCTTTGACGATACCCTCGGTGACTTTAGGAGCAGGCAAATATTTCGCGGCCAGGCTAGCCAAAGGGATACATGGAGGCACTGTGTGCCGATGTATTCTTAGTGCTGCTGATCCAGAATATGGCTTATTTAACATGACATAATAAGGCCGAACAAATTTCCCAGAACTGCTTGCTTCAATTCGAATTCCCAATACATGCCCGTTGTCTACAGCATTCGGGTCCGGATCTTGAATTTGGAAGGATGTAATTGATGCGCATGCGCGATATAGATTCTCGAGATTATGGGTTGTTTGAGCTGCCGAAGTCGCAAGAAGTGGATCCGAGTCTGTCGGAGTAGTCATTTGGGAGGATTTCGCTTTGGAGGAAGACTTTCGTAAATTCGACAAAATGGACTTCGAAGCTTGAGAAGAGAGGATAGTAGCTGTTTGAAGGCGACGTTGATCTTTCAATGATGCGACTATGGGTTGATTAGCTTTATATCATGGTAGAATTGAGATGGGGCAATGTAACTCACTTTGTTCCTGCAGTGAAGCTATTTCATTATCTAATTCTATGCCAGCCGCGTCTTGAGGACTAATAATTTCTTCTGTTACGTCCA
Organism: Botrytis hyacinthi; assembly: GCA_004786245.1. Taxonomy (NCBI): domain Eukaryota; kingdom Fungi; phylum Ascomycota; class Leotiomycetes; order Helotiales; family Sclerotiniaceae; genus Botrytis; species Botrytis hyacinthi. The sequence goes on along the minus strand of PQXK01000106.1, from coordinate 31,553 downwards.
AGTTTGAATTCGAATTGAAGCCCACGGATTGTGGGGAAGAGCGTGAACTTCTCATGGTGAGTGGTGGAGGTATCAATGCGAGAGATGATTTGCCGGAAATATGTTAATTTTCTACTCTGTGCTCGATATCTTGGTTGATGTTTTGATGTTGATGTTGATGTTTATGTTGATTTTCATGTTTGTCGCGTCGCATATCACTTCATCGCCATTTCACGTGTTTCGTGGGGAGAAGAATTGTTTTATTTCAGGCATTTGATTACCCTCAATTTACAGCCTAGACTTCTGTTTCGAATGCCTATGGTTCTGAATGTATGTATACTAGGTAGTTATCTATTCAGGTAGTAAGTAAAACACTGAGTAGATGGATACCAGATACTGGGTAGATTCCTTTAACAAGTAAAGTATATATTATATCTATTAGTAAACTTTCCTTTCACCCCCCCTCCTCTCCTTCTATTCAATGGAAGTCAACTCTTTGACATTTCGAAACATTTTTCTCTTCGAATCCTTTGTACAGTCCCTCAGTCCTCAGTCCCTCAGTCCTCAGTCCTCAGTCCTCAGTCCTCAGTCCTCAGTCCTCAGTCCTCAGTCCCTCAGTCCCTCAGTCCCTCAGCCGCGTTATTCGCCGAAGAAGCCACATTTCGTTTCAGAAGCAGCCTCGCACCCTCGTACCCTGGAAAAGCGAGCCTTAAAGCCTGTGTCTGTCTGTGTCTTTGCTTCTTTCGCCGCAGGAATGGGATTTTGAGTGATCAAACCAAACCAAACCAATTAATCAATTAATCAATCCACTATCTCGTACAAACTACCACTAAGGAAACTAAAGCTTCGAGTAAATTTAAAAGAGGACACTTTAGAGGCCAACAAGACCTCTGGAGTATTCTCAATTAAAGATACTATATGGATGCCTACTCCATTGGGTGATACAATTCCTTCATTAACTTCTCAATCTACTTCAGATAATACACGCCATACTCATCTACCTGTACATCACGATCCTCAATTTCCCTACGCGCAAGAACTAGACGACTTATCAACAGCAGCTACTTCACGCCACAGAAACATTTCTTCTTCCAAATCTAAATCTAAACCTAAACCGAATTTGAATTTAAATCTGCACGGCGCAACGCAGGCAGAAGACTCGAAACATTTACTCGGGGATCAAGATTCGACAGACGAAGACGAGGAGGTTATTGAAACGGATTCTATGGGTACTCGCTCTCGTAAAGGCAAAGTTCCAGAGCCTCTTGGCTCTTCCTCTGCTACAAGAGGTGAAGACTCTCAATCACAAAAGGGCAGTATGAATGGCAACGTCGAGTACCGGCGCAAAAATGCGAACCTCGACTCTCCGGGAGTGACTGCGAATCTCATGTCGCGCGAGTCTTTTACGTTAGATGATCCTATACCGAAGACCCCTACCCTCAACAACCATGGCTTTTCCGAATTGCCAATGCAGGACAAACGGAACTTTCTTCTTCTAGTCCTCTTATATTTCTTGCAGGGTGTTCCAATGGGTCTCGCGACCGGCTCGGTACCTTTTCTACTCAAACCACATATGTCGTACAGCGCTTTGGGAGTTTTCAGCTTAGCTTCATATCCCTACTCTTTGAAGCTCCTCTGGAGTCCAATAGTCGATGCGATATGGAGTCCTAAAGTAGGAAGAAGAAAGAGTTGGATCATGCCAATTCAAATGCTATCAGGATTAGGAATGATATGGCTAGGTTCTCAGATTAAGGAGATGATGATCACAGCTGGAGCAAATGATGGAGCAGGAATTTGGGGTTTCACTGGATGGTGGTTCTTTTTGGTATTTACGTGCGCTACACAAGACATCGCAGTCGATGGATGGGCTCTAACCTTATTGTCACCGGGAAACATCTCATATGCATCGACCGCCCAGACCGTAGGATTAACAGCTGGACAATTTATGTCCTTCACAGTTTTCCTAGCTTTCAATGCCCCAGATTTCGCCAACAAATGGTTCCGAAAGACTCCCCTTGACGAAGGAGTCATGACTTTAGGAGGATACCTCACATTCTGGGGTTGGACGTACATAATTGTTACTCTTGGCCTCGCGCTTTTGAAGCGTGAAGAGAAAACCAAGAACGAGGATGGAATCTGGGATGTTTACAAGGTTATGTGGGGAGTTCTCAAGCTCAAGAATATCCAAACGATCATCATTATCCACTTGATTGCGAAGATTGGTTTCCAAGCTAATGATGGAGTTACAAATCTCAAACTCATAGACAAAGGATTCAGCCAAGAAGATATGGCTTTGACAGTTCTTATTGACTTCCCTTTCGAGATTGGGCTGGGATACTACGCCGGCAAATGGTCGACATCCTACACACCTTTACGCCTGTGGTGTTGGGGGTTTGTCGGCCGTTTGATTGCTGCTGTTATTGCTCAAATCACGGTTATTATCTTTCCCGTTAACGGAGTCGATACTTGGTATCTACTTGTCGTTATTGCGGAACATATTTTCTCGACATTCACCAATACTGTTATGTTTGTCGCCATCTCAGCTTTCCATGCCCGGATCGCGGACCCCGTCATTGGTGGAACTTATATGACATTGCTCGCTACGTAAGCACCCCTATTTTCAATTCAAATTTGCATTTTCACTAATACCAAACAGCGTTTCCAACTTGGGCGGTACATTCCCTCGTTTCTTCGTCCTTAAGCTTGTTGATTACTTCACAACTGCAACATGCATTCCACCGGGATCCGATTATAAACTCGCTGCTGATCTCAAGGGACCTCTCGTCACATCTACCTTCTCCTGCGCCTTGGCTGCCGAGAAAGATCGATGTCTGTCTGGAGGGGGCATTTGTGACATCGAGAGAGATGGATACTATGTTGTGAATATTATTTGTATCATTTTTGGAGCTGTTACGTTCTGGGGATACATCAAACCAGCAGCTCTGAAACTACAAGCTCTACCATTAAGAGCTTGGAGAATCAGCGAGGGCAGTAACTAATTGGCAGCAAGAAATGCCATTATACGTAAAAGTTGTAGAATAGACATGTATTTTTGATTGAAAATGAGAGGGATGAAAGGCGGCAGCGAGAATGGTATCTACGAATAGCTATGCAAGCATGAAAATAGAAATGAACTCATTGATAGCGATGCTGCATCTACGTCCACATAATGAATACCTTGGATAGTCGACCAAAGGGGCTCTCTGATGATGTGAGATTTGAAGCTACTTGTTACACAATGAAGTGTGCTGCTGGTCACCTAGAATGATATCTATACAGCTATTTCGTCAGTCCTAGACCCGCTTGTCAGCCGGAGCTGAGTAGAAAGGACCTGAACGCCTTGAAGAAAATCTCTTGTGCCATGAGTTGTATCGATTTCTCACATCGACATACAAAGACATGAGACGTTGTGTTCATAGACTCTAGACCGACCTTTGCAGATATCCAAAGTCCGATGACAATCATAGCTTTATCCACACAAACCTCCGCCAACGCCAAAGATGCGCACGACGTCGGCATCGTCAGCTTTCCACAATTCATAGATTATAGAAAGTTGGCTCTTTGGCTTTTAAAACTCGTATCGTAAAATGTAGGGATGATCGATCTTCTTACGAAACAAAAAGGTAACACTCCCACATGGGTCCCCTATCCGGACGCCCGAATTACCAAAACAGACCTCCGTTACAACCGTTGACCGAGGTCAAGAGGAAAGCCGGAGTTTCAGTTATCTTGTAAATCAGTATTATAAAGGTAAGTCGCTGGTCCGCATTCAAGAAGTTTATGAGTAGTTAATAGAATACTGATAAAATGTCGTCGCAGCTTACAACGCCCATTCGAGATGCTTTTGAACAGGGGCTCGCGAACCCCGCAACAGCATCCCCAAAATTAACATCAACCCCACCATCAAGCTCGACCTTCACACTTTCCTTCAACCTCTCAAGTCCGCGACCTTCATCACCGACCTCTTCAATCTTTTCCTCTAGCTCACAAGATACCATGTCGACATCTAGCTCAATGCCAGGCTTGGCACGAGACAACACCGCGGAAATCGCGGAACGGGATTACTTTTCGGAGAATCCTCCACCAGCGACCCTTGAAAAGCATACCTCTCTTGCAGAAGAATTCATCAATTTCCACGCAGCTGCTGGCAGGCGTGTGGTATTGGTTACATCAGGAGGAACAACTGTCCCATTAGAACGACAGACGGTGCGATTTATAGACAATTTTAGTGCAGGAACGCGAGGGGCTACTTCTGCCGAATATTTCCTGGAATCGGGCTACGCAGTGATCTTCCTCCATCGTCAATTCAGTCTTCAACCATATTCGCGTCATTATAGTCATGCTACGGATTGTTTCCTCGATTTCCTTCACGAAGGTCCCGATGGAAGTGTGGTCGCGAACGATGAATACCGCGAGAAGATGTTGAAGGTTCTTAGACAATACAATGCGGCCAAGTCGAAGAATCTACTCTTGACGTTACCGTTTACGACAATTACAGATTACCTATTCATACTTCGAGAGATTGCGCAACTTATGCGCCCGTTAGGTCGTCGCGGGTTGTTATATTTGGCTGCCGCTGTGTCGGATTTCTTCGTGCCTCCACAACGTATGGCGGAACACAAAATACAATCCACAAATGCAACGGATAAAAATACACCTGAAAAGGGAAGTGAAGATAAGGGTAATGGAGAGGACGAGGAAGCTTTTGATAATTTCGATTCCTCTCCAGCGGTACCACGGAGCAAGCGTCTAATTGTCGATTTGGATCCTGTGCCTAAGTTTCTCAAAAATCTTGTGGATGGCTGGGCTCCTGAAGGCATGATTGTTTCCTTCAAGCTTGAAACTGATCCCGCAATTTTGGTTCACAAGGCAAAATACTCCTTGGACCGCTACCAGCATCATTTGGTTATTGGAAATTTACTTGCTACCAGAAAATGGGAAGTTGTTTTCGTAGCGCCCGGTAGCAAAGATCAATGGATCAGAGTTCCTAGGAGCAAGAGAAAGAGGACAATTAGTGGAGTTGAAGATCTAGTAGGTGCTGCAGCGAGGGGAGGGGAGGTTGGCGATGAGCCTCTTGATCCAAATGAGCTACCTGATGGGGAACCTGAGATTGAGATTGAAAGTTTGATTATTCCTGCCGTGGAAGCATTACACACATCTCATATCAATACCCCTAGCAAACGGGAGAGGTAAAAATTAATCCTTGTTTTGTAAAGAAACAACAAACGAATCTTCGTCACAGGTGCCCTCTGTCACTTGATATGACGATGAGAGGAAAAATGGTGGTCACGTCAACTAGATGTACCAACCTCGTGGGATTGATTGATGTTCCTACCATACCTAGGTAGGATGAACGTCTCACATTGGACATGGTGAACAATTGAGCTCACAAGCGAATTTCTTTTGCTGCTCGTATGCTATAATAGGATGAAATGTCAAATACAATACTTATTTAACCATCTAGATCTACATGCATACTTCCTTCAATTCGCAGGACACCCTCAAGCCTTGTAGAATTATAAGTGCCGTTGTCACATTCTCAATCGAGATCACATCAGAGCACACACTCTTATCAGCTATGATCGTCGAACTGTGCAAGCCTCGGTAAAATCTTGCAATATATCTAGTTCGGTTGGTTCATTTGTCAAAGCAAACGGCCATGCAGATCCGGGGAACGTGCCATTTTTAGTTCAATCATTCGCTTGTGACAATGCTGAGAGTAGCGAATAGTGTGATGCTATGCAAATATAAGAGGCTACATGTTTGCGCCATGCTGATCAGAACCGCCTCTCTAATGTATATCATAAAGCCCCTCTAATCTTCGATTGCTGTGCGCCTCGGTCTGAACGCTCAATGATCGTGCTATTGTTTGACACCCATCTGAATTGTTCCTGAAACAATAGAGAAAGACTCACCTCGCATCATTGGCAGAGTGGTAGACAATGTTGCTGGTAATATGATGGACGGTGGACGGTGGATGGATTGATATGTCGCTCATAGAATAAGGCATCCTTCAAATCCCTTGAATTTGGAATTGGGAATGAACGTGAACTTTAAGTAGTTACGGGGACGTGTGTTCTATTGGGGGTCTATATACCTAGTATCCCGATCGATCGGAGAATTTCCGTTGGCTAGTGTTGTATATCGTAGATAGTTTGTATAGTATATCGGGTCAACACGATATCCGCTATAGTGTCTTTAGACAGATGATCAGTGACTTGAAAATGACTAATATTAATACCCATTCGCGATAAATCCTCCGGGTGAGAAATTAGCTGGAGGCTGGTATGGAGAGAGTTTGCAGATTACTCTAAAGTCCGAACGCTGTAGCTCGAAGTGTGAATGCGGTGAACGAATCAGGTGTGCGTTGTTCCTGGATGAAGTGGTTGGTTGGACTGGATCGTCTATACTTCAGAGGAGCTCATCTGATATCATAGCCGTCTAACACGCCAACCCAAAGGGGGAAGGAGAGTGGCGTATCTGGGTTTGATATGGGTAGAATACAAGAACAATCAGGAATGATTGTTAAACTATACTCCCTGACAGCACAGCGAGAACGGATATACCATCAGATACTTCCCTTCAAATAGAGTTTTTCTTTACTGTGCCTATCCCGTAACTAGTTCGTCTAGAAGGAATAAGAACAAGGAGGGTGATGTAGCGCTGTGTGACTAGGAAAGTGTAGTATAGAAACCATTTTAATCGTAACAAAGTGTTTCTCTTATATCTAATCCTTTGGTAGTCGAGATAGTCGAGGTAGTGTCATTAATGGATCATCTGGGCGCGTTCCTTCCGGACAGGAAAGAGGCGCCTGCCAATAAACATGTGCGATTCATGGTCTTGCCCCATTAGCAATTATTATTCCTGCAGTCGGGCGATTGGCGGCGTTGACAGATTAGCATGCATGTATCTACCCCTTCATCGTTAAATCTTGGAAGCCGAACTTTCATCGTTTTTTCTTCTCATACTACCTACCTACCACCCCTAATAAATCGTTTGGTCCGTCGTCTAACTTTGGGAGATCTAAATAAACACAATCTCTACATGTTTGCTTGTTGTTGCTAACTACTTGGTACATTAGAAAGGAAGAAGATATTCTTGCTATCAAACACTACTACTGTTATATTCCGTCACAACTTCTAAGACCCTTAGCACTTTATTCCTTGCAAACAATTCTCCGAATATCTCTTAAGTCAAATTGGCTTTTCCCGCCTTGCTTGGTCCATCCATCATTGATTGACCCTTGCTGTCTATCGCCCAAACCCAACCCCACTGGCCACCCGGCTCTATATCAGTCGTACCATATCTCAATCTATCGATCCAACCTTAGATATGTATGAGTGTCGATCGCAGAACCAGAAACTGCCTTCGCGTTGAAAGAGAAGGGTTTTCAACAATGTTACCAGCGTTGCGCGCCAGATCTCATCTTGACATGCAATACGAGGCTGCACAGCCTATCGAATACAATGACGATGATTATTTCCGCGAGGTGTTACAGTTGGACGGACTAATACAGACGGAGATACAATTCGACGAAAGATTGAACAAAGAGGCAGAAAATTTGGGAATTTCGATAACGGGTCCTTCCGCAGACGAGAGAATTGATACTCCCCCATGCGAATCGCCTTTCAATCAATCGCATCACACACATACCGACTCGTCCTTATCTCAAGAAAGCGATTCTACAGGCTTAACGTCGAGATCATCGAATGAACAATTGGACATTTCGTCAATACCACAACCATGGAAAAGACCCACGGCAAGGAGAAGTTTATCATTTCATGATTACGAGAAATTTGTAAAGCAGATCGATGCTCAAAACAAGTACCCATTACCTCCGCCGATACCTGTCATTTCCCCGGAATCAGCGCCATCCCTCTTTTCGGTATCTTCGAAACGCTCTTATATCAGGATCAAGAATGGAATCAAAACCCGCTTCCGCCGTAAGCCCAAAACATCGGGGGAGCAAGTAATGTGAGTATATATTCTCGAAGACAAAAAGCCAAAGGAAAGATGCTAATTATTCAGCTCTTGCATCTGTTGTCGGGAAGAGTTCAAGAATTCTAGCACGTTGCGTACACTTCCATGTGCTCATAATTATTGCGAAAAATGCCTTCGAGTTCTGGCCATCCAAGGCTGCAAAGAAGAATCGAAGATGCCACCCAGATGTTGCAGCCAAGCTATACCAGGAAACACAATCAAATCCGTCCTGGATAAAGAAGAACAAAGTTTATTCATGAAAAGTGTTGTACAGTTCAGTACGCCATGGGAAGCCAGGATTTTCTGTCCAAACACCTCTTGTGGTGAGTTTATTCCGACACTCGGTAAAGTTGATCCCAAGCAGCCGTTTGAGGTGGTTTGTCGAACTTGTGGAGATAAAGCTTGTTCGATATGCAAGCGTGCGGCACATCCGGGTGGCCAAGATTGTCCTGAAGATTACGAATTAGAAGCTGTTTTGAGAATGGCAAAGTATGCGGGATGGCGTCGCTGTTACAAATGTAGAACGCTGGTAGAATTATCTCAAGGCTGCAGTCACATCACTTGCCGGTGTAAAGCCCAATTCTGTTACATATGTGGAGCTGTCTGGGATCCCTCAGTTGGCTGTCCAAATTATTGTAATGGCGAGGAAATGCTCGAACGTCGACGTCTCGAAGAAGAGCAGCGGATTGCAGAAGAGGAGAAGGAAAATTTAGCTAGGGAAGAAGCAGAGAAGTTAGAAGCAGAGGAACGTGCAGCGGCCGAAGAACGGACCAGAAAGAATGCCACATTGAACGCCCTTCGGGCTTGTCAAATCAATGAGAGAGACCGATTCTGCGCCTTCGAGAGAAAAATGAAGTGGATCATGTGGACGCGGCACGGTCGAGCTAAAATTGATATTTTGGATCGCTACGGTGAGCTCTCAACAAAGATGAAAGAACGCCATCAAAGGACCTCGACGCATCTAGAAGATCGGCAAGTCGCTGCGGAGATGGAGCTGAGAGCCACTTTGAAGCAGAGCGAAAGAAGCGTGCAAATTCGTTTGAAGCATATGGAAGCTTACTGCAATGGACTTGGTAGAAGTTCTGGTGGTTATGATGTACAAAGAATCGTTACCGAGAAAGATCTCAGAGAGCTTGGGCAGCAATACAATCTTCGGGATGACTTGGGCCGTTTACATCAGAGCAGGATTAACGTCATGCGGGACAAGCAAGCGAAACAAATGGAAAACTTAATCATTCGACAAGACGAAGAGCTTAAAAATCTAATGGTCAAACAGAATCAAGAGTTAGAGGCTCTGGAGGAGATGCATAGCAGAGAAGAAGAAGGAATAATGACACTGTTCATAGAAAGAAAATCACGACTCACACGGAGATGGTACTTAGTCGAAGAGGTGGAACGAAAGAAGCTCACTAATGCAGATGGCGTGCAATTCGCAGCCATGCCACCGATACCGTGGCCTCAATCAATGAAGTCTCCAGCTCTCGGCCTGGAAGCTGTTTTCGAGTGAAGCTTCATGATTGTTAAAAACTTCTATCTTTTATTTTCTCATTACAACGAATTTTTGTGGTATTACTACACTTTCTCGACACACATGTACGATTATTGTGAAGGTTGTGTGATTTGAATCATCTCATCTTGTTCAAATTTCAGGGACTGAGCATTGGCGCTTAGGAATGGATGAAAGAACTTTAATATATTGGTCCCGGCTGGATTAACTAATGGGTGGAATTAGCGCTTTTAGGCCGTTGACCTCTTAGGATTTTTCGTTGGCTGGATTATAGGGAAGGGTTATTTGGGTCTTGAGACTGTGAGGGATGTTTATTATGGATTTATTTTATGGTGTCCCATGATTTTGAGAGTGATGGATGATATGGATGATGAATGTGTATGGTTGCGATGAAAAGGAGCATATATACCCAATGGTTTTTATTTTTGTCTTTTCAGTTACGATATTAGGAATTTTATATATCAATTATACTACAGCGTGGTTCTTGATGTGATGATGGGGAGAGTGGTGGGTCTTTCTTTTGGTTTCGTTATTGTGATTGCAAGTAGAGGTATAGAGAATTGAGAGGTGAAGAATCTTTTTCGAGATTTGGTTATTGGGTGGAACTACTGGGTGTAGCTACCTATCACCTAGCTTCAAGACGTGAAGTACGAATTAGAGCCGGAGACGTGACATTGACTACCTAGGCCTGGGTATCTAAAAAATATCTAGGTACAATAGATAATCATTAGCTCTAACTTGAAGAGAATTGTTGCTCTTCCCCGCGCGTTCCTTGGGCTCAGGGTATATAACCAATGAACTTGTGATGATGGTTTGTGATGATGGTTTGTAATCACTGAGACTGAGACTGAGACTGAGAGGCGGGTGGAAGTGGAAGTGGAATCGGGCATTTCCCGGTTGGAGTTGCCTTTGGTCCGGGGTTGGGATGGGGATGGGGTTGCGGTTGGGGTTGCGGGGTAGTGGGGTTGGGGCTTGGGGCTTGGAGCTTGAGGGTTAGGGATTAAGGGAGAGTTGTACCGGTATCTATGGGGTTTTATTTGTCATTCTGGGGATGGGGCTTGGGACTTGGGACTTGTGGGTTGTGGGTTGTGGGTTTGTGGGTTGTGATGGGTAGGGGGGTGGTAGGGAAGGGAAGGGAAGGAAAGGGATGGGATGGTAGGGAAGGGATGCTGAGGAGTTTTTGTGTATATATAGGTTAGGGGGTGGGTGGGAATTTTGGGGAATCGATTGATTTTGGATTTTTCGAATTTTAGTTTTGACATTATTGGAATAGTGATTGAGATATTGAAAATTGGGTATTAGGATGCTTTTAGAGAACTGGTTGTGAGGGATTAGGGATTAGATTAGTTGGGAATTTGAAAGGGAATGAATGGATGGGATGAAATGGAATGGTCGGAGTGAGGATTTGGTGATATTTTGGTATCAATATTGATATTGATAGGTTCTGAAGGAGAACTCTGAAAGATCGGAGAGGAGGGGAATCGTTTTGAGAGAGGACTTGCTATCTTGGGAGCTTCCTTTAACGGGAGTGTCCGCGCTGCTTACTATAGAGAAGGAAGAGCAGGAGTTTTTCTGGACCGGATCAGTTTTATATCTTCACTCATCTCGACGAGATTGTTATCTCAATTACTGGTCGGGATTTTATTGGAAAGTTGGGTGATAAGTTGGATATACTTCTGAGAGAAGATAAGATGTCGGATTTCTATGAAGAGATCGAAATTCCAGAGATGGATCTCTGGAGTATATTGTTTGAACGAGAGGATAAACCATTTTCGGATGATCAAGGTATTTCCTCTCTTACTCCATTATTTTTCCAGAATCTCAAAACTAAACAGAAAACTAATACCCTTTAGTCCTCTATGCCTCCTCCACATCTTCACACACCTACTACTCTATCAAATCCCAAACCATCTCTTTTGGCCTCGGTCTCCGCCACCATTACTCTTTTGAGAAAGGTGATGTCCTGGCTCTTTTCTCGGAAAACAATATTGATACTCCTGTTACTATGTGGGGAGCGCATTATGTAGGTGGGATAGTCAGTCCTGCGAATCCGGTATATACGAGACGGGAATTAACGCATCACTTGAGAGATTGTGGGGCGAAAATTATTGTCACGACGGGGGAATTGGTGGGGAGGGTGAGGGAATGCGTGAATGATATTGAGAGGGAAACTGGGAGGTGTATAGAGATATTGGTGCAAGGTGGTGAGGTTCCTGAGAGGGAAAGAGGGATTCGGGATATTTTTATGAGGGGTGAGGGGAGGGATGAGAACAGGGTTAGGGTAGACCCGGAGATGGATTTGGCGTATTTGGTGTATAGTTCTGGAACGACGGGATTGCCAAAGGGGGTTATGTTGACCCATAGGAATGTGGTGGCGAATTTGATGCAAGTAGCTTCGAGGGAGGGAAAGTTGATGAGATGGGATCGTGATCGAATACTGAGTGTTTTGCCGTTTTTTCACGCGTACGGTATGTTATCTTCTCTTCTATCTCGTTTCTATTGATTTTAAGGGGGAAAGTATATTGCTCGGATTCGTCTAACGGTCAAAGGTCTTCAATGTCTCGTCCATCTTCCCTGCTATCTCGGAATCCCTACCATAGTCATGAAATCTTTCTCTCTTCCCACCTTCCTTTCTCTAATTCAAGAATTCAAAATCACATACACATACGTCGCACCACCGATAGTCTTACATCTAGCGAAGAGTCCAGTGGTGGAAGAATATGATATCAGTAGCTTAGGAAATATTGTAGCGGGTGCTGCACCGTTGAGTAAAGAGTTGATTCATATGGTGAAAGCGAGACTGGGGGTCGGAGTACGGCAAGCGTATGGATTAAGTGAGACGAGTCCGGTCACTCATATACAGGTACGATGAGACTTCGACATGAACAGTCAAAATTTGCTAACGCTGTGAAAAGCTCGAATATGATAATGGTCTCGGATCGGTGGGACCACCCTTGGCAAATCAAATTGTCAAATTCATGTCGCCGTCAAATACTGAAGTACCTGTGGGTCAAGAGGGAGAAATCTGGATTTCAGGTCCCAATGTATTCTTGGGTTATCATAATAATCCGGAGGCTACTTCTGCTGCTCTGGTTGCTTCTTCTCCCTCTTTGAGATCAAAATATCCGTTCTTCAAAACAGGGGATATCGGATTTCAAGATATAAACGGAAATATGTATATAACAGATCGTGTCAAAGAGTTGATCAAGTATAAGGGATATCAGGTTGCGCCAGCAGAGTTGGAAGGGGTGTTAGTTGAACATGAGTGGGTGGAAGATTGTTGTGTTGTCGGAGTTTTCGATAAGGAGCGGGAAACGGAGGTTCCGGTTGGGTTTTTGGTTGGGAGGGTGAGTGTGGGAAAGGAAGGTAGAAAATTGTATGGAGAAAGAGAAGGAATGGAGGTTGAGAAATGGTTAGAGGGTAAAGTGGCGGATTATAAGAGATTAAGGGGGGGAGTGAGATGGGTGGAGAGTATTCCGAAAAGTGCTAGTGGGAAGATCTTGAGGAGAGTTTTTAAAGATCAGATTAAGAAGGAAGGGGAGGGTATGATTGCAAAACTGTAGTTTTGATAACTTAAGATGGGGAAGGCATTTCATTTTCCGAGAAGGTGATTGGGTTAGCAGAGATCGATTGTTTGGTTGTCATTTTCACAGCAGCGCCCAATATTCTAATGTTATTTGAGCCGTATAGATTCAAGATCTGAGATGATATCGAATATTAGAAACCACTATGGAAAGGCAAACCAGACGATGTGAAATAGTATTGAACCCGTCGTTAGTTCCCATGGTATACAACAGAGATAATCTTTCTTAAAAAAGATTCATGTTGTCGCTCGGGCTGCGAATATATGATTGTAATGTTCAAACACCACTACAGATGTCCACCTAGAATATATCATTGCTTTTCCAGTGAACACCGATAGCCCCATATCGAGGTAAGCGATGTTTGTTAAAGAAAATCGAGACGCAAATTAAAGGTAGATGCATAGAATTTAGAGATTTGGTTAGTGTTGTATGTCGCATTAATAATTCTGGCATTATAGCATGAGGAGTATACGATTAATCCCTAAAACTATCATTGGCGAAAGCTCGTGACTCTGAGGTACAGTGGCTTAGTGGGTTCTCCCCACGGCTCTACGACAGCCTGGACCTAAAAATTACTGGAAGTTCTCCCCACTGTCTCTTACACATTTCATGGGAAGTAGACTGACTCTATGCGACGAGAAACATCTATGATTCATATCAAACAGAAATTATATCGAAAAGAATAATGACGGGTGGCACGCTTCCATAACTGAGACCTTGCCACATTTGTGCAGCGCGTGAGGTTGTGTCTTACATGTACAAACGCGGTATAATAGAAACTATGCGGAACTTGATATCCTCGTCAAATTCTAGGAAAATGCTATTATCTATCAAGAAATATGAGTAAGTTATGTAGTTATGATAAAGTGTTACATTTTAATAATGTCTATACGCAGATACCGTTCGTCTCCGAGCTCGAAGTGCGAGAATTGCAACCGAGCGCGATCAAATTCCTAGCTGGAATCCTTTCCTACGAGGTAGGAAATGGGCCGACAATGGCTTCGATATGAACCGTTATGGAGGGAGGGATGAGGAATCTGGAAGAGCGGAAAGTGACACGCATGCTATACCTTCACGCTTGGGACTAGCTCATACACTCTCGGATACAGAAATCGCTAAGCTTCGCCCTGGTATTGAGTCTTTATTCACCATAACAACCTTGGATGAGAAGCCTATGCGACCATTGCCTGCTGGTAACTTAGGTACTGAGGGAGTCGCGGGCTCTAGCCTCGGAGAGCATCACCGGCATCGTTTTCCACACCCCTCTTCCAGCCCCGAAGACAAACCAAACTGTGATATTGACAAAGCAAACGAATATGCGAGTAATCGCACATCACCATATGAAAATTTGATCAAACCAATAGTTGCGATTTTCTGCTCATCATGGTTGTCGCTTCTTCTCCCATTTATACCCGCCGGGTTTGCTGCAAATTATACCAATCTACCACCGGTCATCAATTTCATACTAAACTTCATTGCCATCTTTCCAAGTGCTTCTATCGTCGACATGGCTATGGATGAAGTAATGTTAAGTTTTGGAAATACAGTTGGGGGATTGATCTATATGACCTTTGGGAACATCGTACAACTAGTGACTTCGATTCTTCTTCTCAAGACTCGACAGGTTGAGATTTTGAAAACTTCGCTAGTTGGGGGAATTCTCGGTGGAGTTCTTTTGATAATGGGCGCGAGTTATTTCGCAGGTGGTATTGATCGACTCGAGCAGTCTTTTGATGTCGGCTCGGCAAGTTATGTCGCTAATTTCTTGACATTATCTGTGGCTAGCTTGATCATCCCAACAGCATCTCATCTTTTTGCCAACTCGACCCCGGAGAATATTGCTGCGCAATCCAGAGGGACTGCGATTGTTTTATTGTTTGTATATGGCATCTATCTATTCTTTCAACTGAAAACACATTCATATGTCTTCAGTCCAGAAGCTGGCTTGGTAATTTCAGATTCGTCACAGACTTGATATGCGCTGACTTTGATTGAAGTACATCAAAAGGGCACCAAGAACGACTGTCAGAGACGCCAAAAACGCCAAGATCACCAGAAGCGAGCCTTCTCCTCCGCCAGCCGTTGATTCCACTGGCGAAGATTTAGAGCCTCATCTCTCTATGACGGTCGGTACGATTACCCTCATCATCGCAACAGTTGTACTCGCCTTTAACACTACTTTCGCTGTAGACAGTATCGATGGTCTGACAGCAGATCACGCCTCACCTAGTTTCGTCGGTCTCATACTTCTTCCCTTTCTCAACAATGATCTTATGCCCATTACATGTGCACGGATGGATAAATTAGACTTGAGTATCATGGCATCGGCCGGCAAATCTCTTCAGACCTCACTACTAATCACGCCTCTGATTGTGATTATTGCGTGGATTTGGGGGATAGATGATATGGGTTTACTGTTCGATGGGTTCCAGGTGGCATCTCTGTTCATGGCTGTATTACTGTTTAATTTCCTTATCGCAGGAGGAAAGAGTAATTAGTGAGTAGACTTGGACTTTTGTTGAAAACTTGCTAATCAGGCATAGCTTACAAGGGGTATTGCTACTTTCAATCTATGTCATGATAGCTATAGCAGCTTGGTATAATTGAGCGGTCTTTCAGCAAAATATAATGGGGATTAGATTTCAGGTCTATGGGTGCTGTCGTATTCTTATAGAGGAATTTCCATGATCAATTCACGCTTTCGGATGTAAGCATATATTTATAGCACGGGTGCAATCGAATCAATATAATGGAGAGATCAGAAGCCCCAGCACAGAATAGTAACTCTTCTACCACCCATTTCGAGAAGGAAAACATTTACACACGCGATACTCAATCACGCTACATCCCACTTTGAAGAGGTACGCTAGCTACGCAGATTCATACGTAGAGTGTGATGGGCTTTCACATAGCAATCCACCTTAGAACAAAGGAGGTAGGCCGAATGAAATACGAAACTTTGACGCTGAAATGTATTACATGTGTACACACCTTATGAAACGAAGCTATCCAGCAGATACCCATGAAGTATTTGTATGACATCTCCTTGTGCTTTCCTCCATATGATGGGAAGCTTGATCCACTATCTATCGCCCATAGTGTTTTTTCCGGATGAGAAAAGCTTGATAGGCCACTTCGATAAAATAGATATTACGAATTGATATCTATGATGATGTCCTAGATGTGGATAAGTAGAAACTAAAATCGATGTCTAAAATCGCGGGACAAAGATCCGCATTGCAGTCAGCAAGTTGCATAGAATATTCTCTCAAAACAAATCACCCCCTCTTATGATCCCCAAATTTTGAAATAACCCCCTTGATTTCCATGGCAGCAAATTCCTTCCGATATCCCCTAGTACAATTCGAATTATGATGTATCATCCCCAAAGATCACTAGCTTCCCAACAGGAATATCAAAAGTTTTCGCGATCTCGGAAATATTGCACAAGATAGAGTAAGCGGAGATACCACCGACTTTAACGGCGGAGAATTGAAAGCGGTGCTGACATTGCATGAATGTCATCCACCTACGTGTTTCATCTCCATCATTGATTGGCTGTTCTCACAAAGCGCACTCGTGTGCGGACGGACTCCCGCCCGCACGCGGCCGCACTCTGCGATGCTTCGTCACGTACAGAGTGATATAATGTAAATGCGGAAAGGTTTGGAATATACTCAGTTGATTGATGGGGAAGTGAGGTATGTGAAAAAAATGTATATAAGATGCTCAATAGCCGGTGAAGAAAGAACTTCTTATGTCACAGTTAACAAAGATCAATTTTCAGTATCATTCTCATCATATTCGTATTTCATCCCCTTTACTAGTATCACATTAGACGAGCCAAATTAGCTCTTTAAAGTTCAAAGAATAATGTCTTCCAACATCAAGATCGACTCCAATCTACCCGCTGACACAGTATGGTTCAGTGAGTTTTCCTATATTCAACCCTCTCCAACCCCAACTAACAAATCCCAAAGTCACAGGCTGTTCATCCGGCATTGGAAAATCTCTCGCCCAAGGAATCTTCAACACAACAACCCATTCCATTATAGCCACAGCCCGCAACCCTTCATCCCTCTCCTATCTCCCTAAATCTCCACGTGTTCTAGCTCTCGCCCTCGACGTAACTTCGCAATCCTCCATTACCGAAGCTCTAGCTAGCGGTCTCTCTACTTTCAAACACATTGATATCCTCGTCAACAATGCCGGCTATGGCGTGTTGGGCGATACAGAATCTATTCCTGATGATATCGCTCGCAAAATACTAGAAACAAATTTCTGGGGTGCAGCCCGTTTGACGAATGAAGCTGTCAAGATTTTCAGAGAGGTCAATGGAGAGAAAGGTGGATTGGTCATGCAGATTAGTACGATGGGTGGTGTGATGGCTGCTGCAGGTCAGGCTTATTATCATGCTAGGTATGATTTTTGTCCACACAAGATTTATGCATCTTCGATATCTAACCAGTAGCAGTAAATTCGCGCTCGAGGGTTTCACCGAGTCCCTCTACCACGAAATCCCCAAATCCTGGAATATACGTTTCCTCATTATCGAACCGGGTGGAGTCAAAACTAACTATGGCACCTCGTCCCTTGTCAAGATTCCCGCACATCCAGCTTACACGGATCCTTCTTTCGGTACACGTCAGCTGGAGGCGTTTTTGGATAATCCTACTTTTGGGGATTACATGGCGGACCCGGACAAAGTTGCACAGATCCTTCTTGAAGCAACGGAATTGGAGAGAAAGGGAGAAATGGGATTGAGGTTGCCAGTGGGTCCCGATAGTTGGAGTTTTATCAAGGGGAAATATGAAGGGGAGTTGGGGGGGTTGGAGAAAGTAAAGGAGTTGAGCTGGTCGACTGGAAATGAGAGTATTTTGAATCTTCTAGGATTTTTGAATGAGTAGATAGGAGAGCTGTAAAGAGGCGGGAGCGGAGTTGGATCTTGTAGTAGATTTGTGTACTTGATGTGGAGGTATTATAAGGAAAGAAAGTAGTCATAGCTTATTTAAGTGGGGGAGATGATGCAGCTTCAATCTAATAGCAAGTGAATACGTATATTCCTGACTCTTCTGAATAGTAAAGTCCGGGTTTGTAACAAATTAGAATCCTTGAGCGCTATCTTTCTGCTCTGCAACACACCAGACATTTCTTTCTCTAGTGCAGTATAAATACAACTCATCTTCTGTTGCCTATAGAAACTTTTAGAGACTGGCGCTTTCGTGCATGATCAAATCGACATGACAAAGGTCATTGAAGGGAAGTATATGTAGGACTGAGTAGCTTGTATTACTCAACTTCCCGGCTTTCCACACGAAAGGCGTGAGTTCAAAATAGAGATATTAAAGTGTGTAGGACATATTCAATGCCATCTACTAAAATATCATTCACGGATATACCGATACAGAAACGGTCTAGACCTCCAAAGACTATATCCACCAGATTTGGCCGCGGATATCAACGAACTATTGATAATTTCATCAGGTCGAGACCTTGCTCGTTCTCTTGATTTTTCCAAATAGCGTCACGCAAAGGAAGAGAAACCAATCACTTAGAACAAGAAAAAAGACTAGAAAATTCCACATCTGCGTAAGATTTGGTGCGTTTGAAACTTAGAATTATCAGAGGAACATATATCAGTAAAATTTTATACTTCCATTCCCAGGTTCCATATGCAATCATCAATTGCATCCCAAACATATCATGAACGAGCCTCCCAATATATGCCACCCACCATCCATATATATGCAACCATCCAAACTCCTTTTGACCTAACCCTATTTTACCCCATCCTAACCCATCCTGTCTCATCTCATCCAGTTTCCCCATTGTCCCGTTTCCCCATTGTCCCGTTTATGCCAACAAACCCACAACCCCATATGCCACCCAACTGATCGCCAAAAACACTTGGTTTGCTCTAATCTCATTCGTCAACCCAATTGCATCGTTGAAATCTCCAGTACCCGGAATTGGCATTTTTGCTTTGCCCTTCCAGAAATCTCCTACGTATTCCCTTGTTACAAGTAAAACTGCGAGATTGACTGCCGAGAGGGCAAATATCGTGCTACTGCTGTAGCGAGAGAGAAGAAAGGGAGTGGCGGTTAGAAAGCTTAGGAGGAGCTAAGAGGAAAAGTTAGCTGTTGTCAAATGAGGGATATATGGGTGTCAGAGGAGGAGAGATGAAGACTTACAGCTCCAACACTAGCAGCTTGTGTGGTACGCGTCTTGAACAATTGCTCCTCGGCGATATTTGAATATTTTGCAGCCTTTACAGCTTTGTCTTCGTATGAGAGGAGCTTTGGGATTGTAATGGAGGAGAGGTAGAGATTGTATCCTGTAAAGGCAATTTGACCAGTGCCAATGAGACCGAGTATTGCGGCGAATAAACCCATTGCGATTGTGTTTTGTTTTTCTATTTATGATGGAATTGAGACTTCAAGTATTGTACACAATTGAGATTATGATGAGAAGAGGAAGAGTTCTGTATTTTGTGAGTTGAGGAACTTGAGGTACAATTGAGAATACATGAATACGAAAATGCCCAGTTTAAAGCCATGATGTCATTTTTTCACACGGGATCAGACACCTTCTTAACCCGCTCTCATGATGATGTGAATTGTTGTCCGTTTGAAATGAAAATGGAAATGCATACTGACTCGGTGCTTACGTCGTCGTCGTCAGTATTTTTATATCTTCAAACTAAAAATGGCCCACTTCTCTAGAATGATTGACACTGCACTGCGATGATCAATTTGTTATCTGACGAAATATTGTATGACCCAACTACAGCCACAAACAATCCAGCATCAAAATTTGTATTTGACCTAGCAGTGCCCAGTCAAAAGCTTGACAATCCTGAGTAATTATTCAATATGAATTTTACTAATTCTTTTTTACATATTGATAGTTCAAATATCTATACTCGAGTCGAGATTTGGTAATTTTACTCAGTGTTCATCACATTTGGCCTCTTATTTCTCTCGTTCTCCTCGTCTTCATTATGATATATCGTGTTTCCCAGTTCATTAAGATGGGGATTGAAGCTATGTTCATCAATCAAATCTGCAAGGCCTTTGAAGTTTTAAGACCGTTCAGATCTTGAATAGGAACGACGAGTAAGACAATGAGAACTGGAAGACTTGCAGGTTCCGAGAAGAGAAGGATTAAAACACTAGTGGTGAATTTAGATTGCGACTTCTCCGAAATTCAAAAAGAGATGGGAAGTATAATTATACTGGCATATCCCTCTTGTATCATTGAATCTTAAAATACAGCATTTTCTCATATCTTAACAAGAATGGATTGTATTGAGGATCCCCAGTATCTGCTGTATCAAGATAACGTACACGACACATTCAAGGATATCTACAGATGTCTTCAAATCGATAATGCCGATTCTGATTTGCTGGCGGAAGAGCTTGAAATGTTTGTAAGAATGGGTAGGTTATAAGTGAGATCTTGATGAAAGCGGCTAATAAAGTCCCAGTACACTCGCACCGAAAGCAAAGAGGTTACGCCGACGATTTCTCTAACTGTCCATTGATTTTCAATGACCAACTCGACACCGAACCAATCGAAGGTGTTCAAACTCCGTCGTCGAGATCCTATCCATCCACCTCTCTTACCGTTCATCCTTCATCATCATTTCCAATGTGTCCAAAAACTTTCACTCTATTCCAAAAACTGCCGCCCGAGACGCGGCAAAAGATTTGGCGTCTATGTGCTCCTGAACATGGGCGTGTCATAGAGCTGAACATATCTGAAGATTCAATCTTTCCTACGAAACACCCTGCGCATGCTGTATTTCATGTGAATCGAGAAAGTATGAGTCATCTGCTATCTGTCATGGGATACGAAACTTTGATGTTGAAAAACAATCGTCACTTGAGGATTAAAGCATGGAGTAGGGATGCCGTTATCAATTTTACACATGAGGTTCTTTTTCTCAACGCGCCAATGTCAGTAATCATTAAGGGCTACTCCCACGTTGAAGGTAATATACCAAGAATGTTGCTGGCGCTCAAACAAGCAATGGAGCCAGACCAATTAGAAAGAATCAAAACACTAGCGATATCAGTCAAGTGGATTCGGGAGTTTGCGGTAAAAGCGGCTTATCATCTACTTGCATTTCGAGGGTTGGAAACTCTCATCTTGGTTTTGGAAAAGGAAGATGGCGATGAGAAGAAGAAAATAGTTCTCTCGAAGATAAACGGCCATACAAGTTTGTATGATGTAAGTTTGTGGAAAATGTCATCTGTTGTACAACAAATTGCCAAAACGACCTTTCGTCTTACTCAAAGAGGGAGTTACACAAGTTGGAACCCGCCAGAGTTGGTGATGTGTCTGAAACACACTCGTGATTGGAATCAAGAGAGGTTTATTCCGGAATTTACTTGGAAAAAGGTTCCGCTGAAAGACGATCCGTGGAGACATCATCACTAAGCTCTAACAGTTTTTATACTTGATGGTTTTCATGGGAGGCAATGTTATGTATCTCAAATCAGCACGATCCCCGCCATGCCAAAGGAAAGGTCTTTGCACAAACTGTATCGTTCGAGAAGGATATCAAAGTTACGTACAATTTGATAGCGTACTGAAGAGAAATCACAGGGAAAGAGTTGAATAGATCATGTGGAAGTCTAACAGCCGTAGACGGATGTACATAGCATACATCACTTAATACGAAGAATTGAAACCCATTGAAGGTTATGCCAAAAATAGAGGACTTGATTTCTACTTTAGCTCAATTACAAAGATTTATAATTCAGGTCTCCCATAATATTCCACATTCTTTTCACCTGGGTATTCGCCTGAAGACCCTTCAAATCCTGCCGACTCAGACACGCGGTATGAAAGATGTGGGTAAGCTACACATCACGAATATCCCTCTGATAGAGAATACTATAATATCTCTCAATAAGAGCAAGAGACAAGGAAATATAACGCGTCACATCCAAGACAATCTTCATTGTCTTCCAATCCCCAAACAACTTCTTCTCGGAACTCCAAACCTTTCTCGAGCGTCAACGATAGACGGTCCAAGTATTAACAAGACTTATATCAGTAAAACCCTCATATCTATCTAGAGCACCTGGAGACGGAACATATTTGATTACTATAACTTATAATTCCATCCAAAAGGACCTTATGGATAACCAATCAAATCACTTAGCCATACTAAAGTAAGCCCCCTCGCCAAGCTCTCATCTTCTATTTCAACACTCCATCTTGTACAACTATCAAATTCGTGTTTGTGTCACATATTTACATAATACTACACCAATAAGGAGAGACATGGAGATCTGCAACAAAAGACACTCGGGAAATTCCCATCCTGAGACTGCGGGATAGATTTTTTGTCATCTGTCTAGTATGTCTCACCCTGAGGTTTTGTTAGATGTATAGATAGTGAGATGTTGAGATGTGGAAGTGCTGTATGATGGCTTAGATGAGATATAGTAGAGTATTTTATCCAGACTTATCAAAGATGAAGAATCATGGTATATACCACTCATTATCGTTGCACACATCATTCAGATCCAACCAGAAAGTTTTGATTTCTCTACATGGTCAGCCCTCCTCTTTCCTCCCCTAATATAAATACAGGCTCTTGTACTACCACAGTAAAATCTACACGAGGAATTACACTACGAAACAACCTCAATTCTATTTTCACTCTACATAATATGATTCCCTCTCACAACCTATTATTAATACCTCACTTACTCAACATACCCACCCAGCTAACGCAGTTTCAAAATGTTTCTCCCCATCCTCTCCTCTGCTTACTTGGTGGGTTACACACACATTATCTTGAAATAACAGATACATCAATACTAAAGTGAAGTAAGAAAATGCAGAGCTATTTTTGTCAGAGTATGGCGATAGCAAGATCGATAAATAGATTTTTCACTGTAGTTAGAAATTTGTCGTAATTGGATGGCAAGAATAATTTCTCTGGCTGTGGTGGATATTTTTGGTCTTTGAATCACATCGCATCGCATTCTTATATCAGCGAAATTATTCTATTGGACTGTCGAAAGTGGAAAACTTAGGCTCTCGAACTATTTATATTTCGCCTCGCAAGTGTTAGCTTCGTATCTAGCTATCTAAAGACTCGGGCCCAGCTGCTAAAGCGCCAGATGTAGATGTTGTGGTGGCTTCTCAAATACTTGGGTACCTAGACATCCTTGATGCACTATTCATCATTGCCCTTGGAGTTGCAATACCCAGCTTAGCATGCACTCTCAATTCAAAGATAACCCACACAAGAAATTAGTAAAGCTAGTTAGCTAACTGACTTGAATTCACCACCCTCATCAGCTATTACCGATCATACATATTTCTTCTAGTCGCTTAGTAAAATCTCTTCTCCTCCTATCAATTTCGAGCCCGTCGATCTAATCTAATCCCATCACTTCACTTCATGAATGTAGAATAATAAACAGTAAAGATCTCATCTCAGTATACACGATTTGAATTTTGTACGATACACTCGTATCCTCGCCTTCTAGACATTCTACAGTACTATTACAACATCGAGGAGATATATTTGTATACAATCTTACATAGCAAAAATTATAGTTAACGACGAAATCAAAAGCCAATCTTCGTACTTATGTTTGTATTCACAAAGTATGTAGTTAGATACACTCCCAAACCCTACTCGAATGTTTGTAATCAGACAGACATCCTGTTCTAGAAACCAATCTCACTCTCAATCAGATATCCTAACTAGTTCCTCGTCACAATTAACCCAACCATCATTTGAGAAAGTAAAAATGCAAATATACATATACGTAGTCTCTTCGTAACAAAATTACCAGAAGTAGAATACATGATATATACATAGCCACTGTTAAAATCACCCATCTACTTAGTCCTCATAAGCAATTAACATCTCAATAGCACATTCAACGACTCTCAAGAACTCCTCCTGCTCTCCATCTCTATCGTTCTCTTGAGATATTGTAGGAATTTGAACCACAATCACAGGCTGGTCGCTTGTCTACCTCCGCTAAGACTGCTTTCCAGTAATTTGTACCTATCTATTCACCAGTTCGACACAGATGATCATGATGTGGTCTCCTTTTTGTCAATATCCTCTCCAGGTTCTTCAAGATTCTCAGAAAGAAAAACTTCGTATCATAGTAGTGGAATGTCTACACATCTCCTCAATCTAAGTAATAAGCTTGGTATACTAAACACCACACTATAATCAAAGTTCAGGTCAGAAAAAGGAATTGAAAAATAAAAGTCTGATTTCTATTCCATCACAGCCATTTGATTCAAAGCCCAAATGAAGACTATTTCCACTGGAATCTGAATTCGTGTAATTAGCAAGCACTCATACCTTATCACTATCCAATCTCAATTCCAAGCTCTGCAAGCCCCAAACCCCATCTTCAGGTAAGTAACACACCTGGAAACCGCCCAACACACCACCGAAATTATCTTTTCTTCTCGTTCCCATTCCCCAAACAAATACCCAAAGAAACCTTCAAATAACATCCCAGCACTAGCCCACAAGTCCAACATTTCCCATCAAACAATCAAACAACTAACCCGCAAACCCAATCACTTTCCCTCCCTAAACCCCCTACCGGCATGATATCTCCATCCCCCAGAATTCGGCTACCATGTACCGCTTCTTACAAACCCGTCACACAACTACCGAGAAAATGAACAAGGATACCGGTACATCCATGCCATACCCTACACATTCCCCACATGATCCTCCTCTTACCTCTTCGAATCACACAGTGCTAAATTCTTGGCTCAGGGACTACACATCGTATATCTATATACGTATACATGTAAACTTCCAATAATCGCGTGACAAAGATGACGAAAACCTTCTCATTTTTCACTCCCTCACTTACGATTTATTCCTTACCATCTATGCTAATCCATCAATCAATCAATCTATCCATAATTCAAACTAGACAATTTCCCCAGAAAACAAAAATCCAAGCGCCAAGACGCGGATCGATCTCGAGTCCAAGTCCAGTTCGATCCCCCTGCGTGCAGATCCGAGTCGTGTTTGTTTGTTTGTTTGTATATGGTAACACGACATGCAAGTAATTCAATCCACCGATCTCTGCATCCACATTTCCATTCTTAGCAAACCATGACAAACGCATTCATTCATTACATTGCATGACCCTTGGCGAAATCTCCACGATTACATTACACATATGAGAACTACACATATTCAGCGGCCGCGGCAGCGGCACGGGATGACTATCCAGAATACACGCCATCTCGCCAACGATCACGTAATGCCGCGAGGTAAGGCGTCAACGGCTTAGAAGTTTCTTGAAAGTTTGATGTTCGCACAAGCAAGAATTTATCTATTTCGAGGCGGGCCATGTCGATGTGAGTGCATGAGTGTACTGTGTATGTCCGTGAGACATCGTATGTAATACCAACTAGTATTGCAGATCTTATAATATAATTCTGCAGGAGATGAAGATTCACGATCGTTCATTACGTAAAAGTGTAGGAGCTCCGAACGAACGAATGAGCCTCAAAGTATTATGCGTGGAGAGACACGGAGATTTGACCGCGGAGTATGAATGATGGAACGAGTGTAATACGTATCGTCTAAATATGGACGGACAGCTTTGGAGATTCTTCTTGCTAATGGGAAGACTCAGTGACAATTTACATCAGAATCAAAATCAATAACACGACATGGCAAATCAATGCCTGGCGATGCAAAGGTGATTTACTTTGTAAGTCCTCTAGCCCGGCTGAAGTGTGACCAAAAACTTACGTTTGTTAGCTGAGGAAGTCGACGAGAGTTCGTAGAAGATGATGTGGATCGGACATGTTACTCTGGGAGAAGTAACAGCTGACTTCTAAATCAGTCGTCAGTCCGTAAGCTGGCTGGAGAGGCTTTGTCTATTGATAGATAGGTCAGTACTTATATCGAGACAATCTTCATCATTTTCCTTCTCATCAGCTTCAATCATCAACTTCAATCATCAGCTTCAATCAACAGCTTCAATCATCACACTGCAAACTTCAAGCTTGAACAAACAATTCACTTGACTCCAACATCATAAAACAAACACTTCTCTGCCTTCAACGCTTTTACAAACATCATCGCCGAGATGCAACTCATTAACATCATCATCCTATCTCTCGGCCTCAGTGCCTCCGCCATTCCCGGTTTGTTCCATCCATCCTTTCCTCCGAATGTACATCTTACTAACAAATCTAGTTCCTGGCGATGACCACTCCGTCTCGCACAATGGTGGGAACAAAGGTGGCAAGAACGATAACTATGGTGATCATGGTAACAGCGGTAATCACGGTAACAATGGAAATCATGGTCATGACAATGACCGTGGCAATAACGGCAATCATGGCAACAATGGAGGTAATAAAGGTTATGGCGGAGTATCTCACTCATACAGAGATGACAAGCACGACAATTATGGATGGAATAAGGGCTATGGTGGAGACAACAAAGGTTATGGCGGAGACCATAACAATGGCGGCAAGAACGACGATTACGGCAATTATCATGGATATGGTGGGGTCTCCAACTCTTACGGAGATGATAAGAACGACAACCATGGATATGGTGGAGGATACGGAGGAGGCTCCATTCACAGAAGAGGCGGCAGAGATGACAAACATGGCAAGGGCAACAAACATGATAACGGCAAGCATGGTGGCGGAAAGTATGATGACGACAAGCACGACAATGATGGACATGACGATTACAAGCATGGTAATGGAAAACGTGGTAACGACAAACATGGCAAGGGCAACAAATATGACGATGACAAGCATGACAACGACAAGTATGACAACGACAAGCATGACAACGACAAGCACGACAACGACAAGCACAGAGGCGGAAAATATGACAATGATAAGCATGACGATTACAAGCACGGCAATGGAAAACGTGGTAACGACAAATATGGCAAGGGCAACAAACATGACGATGACAAGCATGACAACGACAAGTATGACAACGACAAGCATGACAACGACAAGTATGACAATGGCAAACACGGAGGCGGAAAACATGACAATGATAAGCATGACGATTACAAGCACGGTAGTGGAAAACGTGATAACGACAAACACGACAATGATAAGCATGACGACAATAAGCATGATGGGGGAAAGCACGACGATAACAAACATGACGACAAGCACGACGACAAGCACGACGACAAGCACGACGACAAGCACGACAACAAGCACGACAACAACAACAACAACAACTACGGTTGGAACAAAGGCAAAGACAACAACGGATACTCCTCCTGGTAAAACCAGCACACCCCACCCCAAATCACGACGCATACCTCTCCTCCTGCCTTGAAAAAGAAAAAATCGATATAGAGAGACAGGAGAGAGAGGGACGAAGATAGAGAGAGGGGGTACAGCTTCAGTATTGACATATATGAAGAGATGAAGGAACTCCCCAACCCCACCCAGCCCAGTTGAATTCGTTTTGATTTTTCACTCCCGCCACTATCACACACGGTCATTTTCTCATTTTCTCGTTTCATTTTCACTTCAACTCAATTCAACTCAACTCAATTCATTTTCATCTCCGTTGATTTCCAAAAAGAATATCCATTTCTCCAGCTTGGGGTTATATATTCGGACTGTCCTTACCACACACACCTACCTACCTAGTTTAACTTTTAGAAGCATGCATACATACTTACCTACAAAAAATAAGAACTCGCTTTTTCTTGAGACTTTCCTCAGAACTGCATATGAAATACCATGATACCATGATACCATATTTGTGAATTGAATATCTTGAGTGATTGCTCGAAAAACTAAAAATCCCTCTTCTTCTTCTTCTTCTTCTTCCTCTTCTTCCTCTTCTTCTTCTTCTTCTTCTCTGAGGGGAAAACGGGTTTGGTCGAATAAAAGAAAGAGCATTAGCGTGAATAGAGTATCTTCTCGGGCTGGGTGAGGTATCTCTAAGATGGAACTGTCTTGATTTGAGAATTCTGCCAAAGATTAGGCGAAGGGCACGGGGGATGGACGTAGTGGATATCTGACCACCTATTCAAAGTAAAATGACAGAAATTAATGAAATGAAAGATATGCAAGAGCGATGAAAATATATTCCGTGGCAATCTGCACTAGCAGTAAAACGTTGTATGTGAGGCATTCCATATCAAAATTTCTAAGACGTTAAAAAAAGGATACTTTTAATTTCGTCTAATCATAAGTTTTTGGATGTGAATCCTCATCCAGGTATGGGTCCAGGTATCATATCATCTCTCAATTCCCCCGTCTAACTCTCATAGTTCATTTTTCTATCCCCAATTACCCCCCACATCTCCTCCACAATATCCTTCTGCCCACTAGGCGCTCCTCTGATCGCCATATATTTCCTCCCATCAACTTCACAATTCCACTCCCCAGGATTACCACCAACCATAATGCCTCCCGCTTCAACCAAAATACACCACCCAGCTGCAACATCCCAAGCCCAACAACCTCCCTCCCAAAAAACATCTTGTTGCCCGCTAGCCACATGTACCAAATTTAAAGCTGCGCTTCCCAACCCCCTCAGTGAATGTACCATCGCGCCTCCATCTTCTTTTGCGGCAGACAATTTTCTAAAGACGTCGCATTTGAGATCGAAGTTATGCCCTGAGCGATCTGAACCCCATTCTGCGGTTACGAGACAGGTACTCAAATCTTTTAATGGTTCTGGCTCTTTTTTGAGCGGCAGGCTGAATTTTTCCCCATCTTTACGAGTTACGAATGAACCGTGACCTTTGATTCCTGTGAAGAGGTCACCAGTGAAGGGGTTATATACAACTCCTACACTGGGAACTTTGTCGACAACGAAGCCAAGAGATATACAGAATGCGGGGTATGCATGGACGAAGTTTGTTGTGCCATCAATGGGATCGCAGATGAACGTTGGGGCGGAAGTGAGTTTAGTTTCTCCTTTGACGAATGTCTCCTCGCCAATGAAGGAGTAAGTTGGGTAGGCGGCGGTAAGGCGGGTGGAGACCATTGCTTCGACTGCTTTGTCGGTTTCGGTTACAAGGTCGGCAGCTGTAAAGGAGGAGCTGTTAGAGGCGATGATGTAGAAGCGATTGACAAGTGACGAAAAGGGTATAATTGTTATTCACTTACTGTTCATCTTAGTCCCAGAGCTCAAGTATGAAGGGGTTGCAGACATAATCATACGACCTGCTTCGTGAGCAATTTCGATCAACAGATCGTGAATCTCTTCGAGGTTGACTGCAGCCATCTTGGAGATTTGCTAAAAGAATGTAGAATCGAGATTTGATTAGGAGTTGAAAAGGATAAGTCAAAGTAAATAATATTTAAAAGATGACGCTATTTGGATGTGATGTAAGGGGTTGGACAAATGAGCTCCAAAGTGGGGTTAGAGGGGCTGTTCGGAAGCTATCTTATCAGCACGTGGGAAGCTCTTGGAGCAGGAACTGGTGGGATTAAGTCAGGAAAGATTCCATATTCCCTTTGACGATAACCCGCGCGGTACAAAGAAGACAAGAAGAAGACAAGAGACAGGTTTGGCTGAAGTTGTTAGTGGCTTCCACTGACTTAGATGTGGTGATGCAGCACCGCAGCCCGTTCATGATAGGAGCAGAAAATGTGTCTGCCAACGGAGGTTTAAAACAGATATATGTATATTAGTCCATGAGGCATTTCATTCATCTAGAACGGAACTAAAAATACCTAATCTAAAAATGCCAGGATTATACACAGCTCCAGTAAAGTCGAAGCACCCAAGAATGTTTCCGGTTCTCTGGTCTCAGATCTTCATTGCTCAATAGTGTAGAAGGAATTGTGGGCAGATTTTGAAATAGGATGTGCATTCGTAAATTTTCTTTGCTCCGTATAAGTACAGCCTGCCCTGGAGTATCGCAAAAATCCATTCGCCCATGGTACCGTATCGCCATTCAGAAATCATAACCTCCATCCATTGCCATCTTACATGTTCTCTCTAAACATTGACCTCCTCTCCGAATGATTATCATCATGCGCCTTATTTTTTGTGTCCATTGGTCTTGGACTAACACCCCTCAATTCGGATGGATCGTCGAAAGGGTTATTCACAGATTGTACTCCCATCTCCTCATCATAACGTCTATCGAGCCCAGCTTTTGATCCTCCAACATATGGTTCGGGTTCGCGACTTAAGCTTCTGCCACGAGGAGGACTTGAGAATCCAGGTCCCGTACCCGACGTTCCCGCAGCTCCCGAATGACCACCATGTAAACCAAGCTCTTGTTCCTCGAAATATCCTCCAGGTCCATATGCATCAGCTTCTGTTCCGACTCGGGCATCCCAAGCATCATCTGGATCCAGTGGACCAAAACCGCGATTTGCTGCACGACCGCGTACGTTGCTGCTTAAAGGTTCCTCATACGCTCCTCCGGCTGACCGATTATTGCGATTCTTTAATCCGTTAACTTTATCCTTCACCCATCCGACCACTCCCCCTTGTCCCGACCCCGATCCTCCATATCGATCAGATCCGCCTTTGAATGGGTTGTAAGATGATAAGGATGGTTGTGGTAAGCCTAATCGTCGTGCGCGCAAATGTGTGTAAATAATCCAAGCAACCCCTCCGATGACAGCGACGATCAGAACTATGATGAAAAAGGCACCTACACCCGAAAAGTGTGCCATGATTGAAGGATTGAATGATTGACCATATAAAGTAGGATTGTTGTTGGGTGGGTGGATTGCGATGACTTTTAATGAATTGTGGTGGAAAGGCAGAAAAGGTAGGTGGGTAGGTAGGTAGGTAGGTAGGTAGGTAGGTAGGTAGGTAGGTGGTACTAGGTCGGTCGGTAATCAGGCCAACAAACACTTGGTGAGGCAGTGTTTCGTCAGTGCCAAAATGATGGATGATAAGGTCGAGAAGCACCAAATCTTTTTTTTTATCATATCATTTAACTATCAAATCAAAACAAGCTTTTCAACAAGGAAGAAGCCCGTGAGTCTCAAACTCAAGTGTAACAACAAGAGAAATTTTGAAGGTTGGAATTCACGTTTGAAGTGAGGAGCATGTTGTGCTTTCTTTCATTTGATTGGTGTAGATAATGTGAGGACATAGTTAAACTTTTTGAAATAACGATCAAAACTCA
The DNA here is from genome assembly GCA_004786245.1 of Botrytis hyacinthi. NCBI lineage: Eukaryota > Fungi > Ascomycota > Leotiomycetes > Helotiales > Sclerotiniaceae > Botrytis > Botrytis hyacinthi. The sequence goes on along the minus strand of PQXK01000106.1, from coordinate 372 downwards.
CAACAACGTTTGGGGGGGCAGCACAGTGACAGCTGCAGTTGATTCATCAATCTAGGCTTGTGTTTCACGGTCACGTGATAAAATGCATTGATGGTTAATGTATAGTGACGTATATTTGGCGTGGGGGTCTGTGAGGTAAGCAGAGTAGAGTGGATAGAGTGAAGGAAAGAGAAAAGACAGAAAAGAGAAAATCAAGATCACTCTTTTCTTGTCAAATCAGCCGAATTTTACCCCGCCAGAGTAATTACTATGTGGTAATATAGCTACCAAATAGCAATCAATGCATATATCATCCACCGTCCACCATCTATCCATTCATCAATTGAACACAGTGCCTGTGCTGGCTGAGGGGAGGGGAGGGGGAGGGGGAGG
>PQXK01000105.1:0-122580 GCA_004786245.1 Botrytis hyacinthi | reverse complement strand
GATCATACCTCAAGTCAATCTAGTTTACTATCACCATATATACCTATCATACGATCAAAGTGACCAATCGACATAGCTATTCCTTCGTGATAATATATATATATAACCCATGGATTTCAAGGTTATATAATACAATATAGCGCTAACTCTTAATACTAGCTACTCCTCACTAGGTATGTAGTTATAATACTGGTAATAGAACTATCTATCTATTATCTGTTATATACTATATATACCACGCACTATATACAAATACAAAATAGGCCTACTATATACCAATCGATCAATCAGTAATCAATATCTCTATCGATCTCTCTACTATTTATCTACTCCTTCCTTCATCTACCTATCTGTATCTCCCCTCCATCTCTCCCGTCTATCATCTATCATCTATCATCTATCATTCATCACTCAGAAACAAAACAGAAATAGAAACAGAAATAGAAACAGAAATAGAAACAGAAGCAGAAATAGAGAGAACAAGAAGAAAAAGAAAAAGAAAAAGAAAAAGAAGAAGAAAAAGAAACAGAGAGGAATGGAAAGAAAAAAAGAAAAATGAATGAATGACGTATACCAAATTACAAAAAAAACCTCATACAAATATATCACATTATATCACATCAAATCACAACTCACCAAACAAACTAAAAAAATAATCCTCCCTCTCCCTCCCTCCGCCTTGCACTTGCACTGTGGCACACTCAGAACAGCCCCCAAATCCCAAATCCCATCTCCATCCCCCATCCAAAGCCCCCACCCCATCCAAAAGAGAGAGAAAAAAAGAAAAGCAGCCCCCAAATCCCATCCATCATCTCATCTCATCTCATCGATCAATCAATCAATCACTCACTCTCTCACACTTGCATAACCCCGTGCATGCATTACAAATCACATGAGCTAGAAAGTATGCACGCATGCATGTATGCACATACACGTACATACTTACATATACGTACAGACGAGAAATTTCAAACCCAAAAAATCAAGATATATGACGAATGGAGAAATCATGAAACGTAGAATCAAGAAAGATACCAGGGAGACGAGTGGCTGATCGGTAATTAGAATTAGAAATCTATCTCGGTCTTTCGAGTTTCGAATATCCTTCATCAATCAACCGACTCAATTTCAAATCATATCTCTCTATTGCTATTCCTATTCCTATTCCTATTCTTGTTTCTTTGCTATCGCTGTTCTTCTTTCTCCTCCTCTTACCCCTCAAACCTTCCATTTGATATTATAATCCACATTATCAATAACCCATGATGCATAAATCCGTAATTCTCTAAGAACTAGTAAAAACCGGTTTACTATCCCCCTCTTCCTCTTCCTCTTACTGTAATATCCCAATTTCCCTGCAGCCCTCTAAAAGTTTCATACCTGCAATATCCAGTATTGAATGATCCGTCCTGGGATTGAGCTGTGAGTAGAATACATGACTCTAACACATGATCCACATGTGTTTTCTAAAACAACAACGAAAAGCGAGAAGCCAAACAAAAATGAATCCAAGGAAAACTATAAGAAAAACCCATAGCAAATAGATGAGCCAAGTAGGCGCAGCCTCTAAGACCAAATTCTTCTCGTCCAATCTATTGGAACAAGGTTTGCTGCCTGAGCTTGGAGTCTAGCTCCTAGGTATCGAACACAACAGAGACTCTTTGACAAATCAACCAAGTATGAATCGCAGATTCAAAGACTTGGTGAATGACTCGAGAAACTTTCCCCAAAAATAAGACAATCCAGCTCAATATGATAATTCCCTCCCAAACACCAGGTATATTTCCCTTTTCCCAATGCATAAAATCAGTGTGACAAAAGAAATAGATGATCGCAGACAACAAGAGTGTCTGGGTAGAATCGCAATGCCCGATTTCCCGAAGGTCCAACGCGCCATACCGTATTAAGCCCACTATACAATGCCAAAGACTTCAATGATTGTAGAGGTTCCCCATTGATAGCCAATGAAGACTTGTTCTCTTTGTAATATATGTATTCTTTCGTGCCTTCAATAACTTCGTGGAGAGAATGGTATCGCGCGTGTTCATACTTCGATCGTGATTGTATAGTTGTACAAGGTAGTGGGTATCAGAAGTAGAGATTGTCGCATGCGATTTGGGTCATGGCGCAGAGGTGGTGGCTGTTCGATTGTGATCCATGAAAAGAAGTGAGAGTTCGGATGGTGGAGCAGAAGGAATTCTGCGGCGGAATGAGAAGAGATATTTAATCCAATGATCGAATTCGAAGCGTACAAGAGGTCGCGATTGCCATGAATAGCCAGTTATCGAAGACAATATATTTCATCTGCGGTGTTGTCTAGATGAGTGGGTATGCGAACTATGACTAGATGTGTGATAGCCAGAGTCTGAGTAGTCTTCCCGCGCATATGGATCTTGGTAGGCTTGGTGAGTTGAGTGTTTATCGCAAGCATATCCAACTAATACCGTTCTCTCTTGAATTCCATGACCTTGTGTACCGTATGCGGCGCACATATCAACGCTGTGCTGGTAGTAGAGGCAGCGGCAGACTGAGTATCTTTCGACCACTAGATAGCACATCTTGAATGATAGTTTGAGTGTAGTCGTGGTAGTTGTCAAATTCGAATATCTTATATAGCGTAGTGGGGTCTTGGTTCCGGATAGAGGGGTAACTATGATTGCGTATAGAGACAATAAAAAATATGAGAGCAACGAGAAGTGAGGCAATGAAATATATTAACGAGCAGACTGAAAGGAGATGATGCCTGGACAAAGGAAGTCTAAACTTGACAGATGATGAAGCTTGTGATGTAAGAAGGTAGGAGTCATTGATCGGAGGATCATGACTGCCTTATAGACTCTGCCACTTGAATGAGTGATTCTTGCCGTGATGGAAAAATAAGGCAACAGTGGGTATGGGCTGGTATGAACCTGCATGTAGGGTATGCAGGTCAACAAACATGCAGGAAACCTATACATGGGATGAGATGATGAGTCGTAGGCGCAGTGGAGAGTTGGAAGCATGCCTGCCTCAGTACAGACAGACTTGCAGAAATAGAAAGTCATGCCTGGTCATATCCCGAACTAAGTCCCAAATGGATGGTCTCCTACCACGAGGTGGCTTACCATCACAACGATGGAGACAAGGTATCTGGGGAGGAACCGGGCCTCTCATGGATGGGCTGAAATAGAAACCTTGAAAGCGCTGAGTAAAGCCTCAGCCTCGAGTAAGTGACAAGTACTTTGTTTCTAAGATAGTTCCGAAAAGTCGGGATTATTGATCTACGGAAGATCGATTTAGGTTAAGACGGGTATACCGGGATATGGCAGTAGGTTGCTAAAGAAGGAATAAGATGGTGGAACGTGTATTCAAGGCTTGGCGGCGCAGGGAAAACAAAGCCCACCATGTTCATTGACAGATATCCATTATGGCTTGGTCGAGAGGTCCTGTACAACGGTAAGTACCATGGTAGGCTTTTCTGAAGATTAATTATCTAGTAAGAGTATTGACCACTACGAAGTGTAATAAATGGACAATGTGGATTAGCATTCAATGAGAGGATGGTAGTTAGCCGGAGTAAGCTAATGGTTAGTGACGGAGGTTAGTGGTCAGAATTTGTAATGTAATGGAGAAGGGGACGGAGATGGAACAATCGGGAAGGACATTCAACAACATTGAATAGTCGGTAAGCATTGCTAGGATAAATGATGTATGTATGTATCATGTATGCAAACGCAGGTCAGTAGGTAGGTATAGACTAGTTAGCGGTGGGCAGGTGGACGAGTTTGGAAATAGATTCATTGTAATGAAAATACCCAGGTAGAAAATTCGAGCGGTGCAATAATCGTAGACTCTTAGAGTAGGGAGTAAGAACTTGGAAGATGATGAGGATCTAGTGTGATGATCGCGCGTACAGGTAACAAATTGCCGCGAGTTATTGAAACCCCATGTTGATGACATGGTTACACTACTGCAAGTAAGGTACGAGCTGCCAGATTCAATTCTTGGAAAAGGATTGGTCGATCAATCAAATTGTTTGTTTGATAGGAACTGTTATGCAGATGGTGATGATAAGGAGGAGTGCATTATCGTTTCAAGGTCTGTGGTAAGTGTATAGTAAGGTGTGGTGAGGTGAGGTGAAGTGATGGGAAACAAGAGCCATCGGAAAAAAAAAAACATGTTATCAGCATATCCATAGCTTAGCAAATCTAAATTCAGCTTTTTTTCCCCTAAATTCCCACTAATATCACTAGCTTGGAATTTTATGACATGGCTCATGGGGCTCATGGGCTCATGGCTATGTCTTTTTTACTTCGCTTAAAATGGAGAGAATGTGATTGGTTAAAAAACGATCCTTACCATCCAATAAATCAACAATTAATTCTTATTATTCCCAAAGAAGGTTGAATATCCGATACTTAACACAATGGGATAATCTAGTCGAAACCGTTGGAGATACACACACGGAGACAGAGGGGGGGAGAGAGAGAGAGAGAGAGAGAGAGACTGAGAAGTACAGTCTGTACTAAGTACCTAGTAGGTAATGATAATTGATCTGTCACATCAACATTTCATCATTTCAACTACCGGACAAATGAGAATTAGATATCCCCATTCTATGTATCTTGATGATAGCCCGTTTCGTTTAACTAGATGATCATTGACATCTGTACGTAATCAACAAGAAAATGGCCATGCAGGCGGCTAGATGCTCGTACAGGAAAATCTGTAGTGTCAACGGGATTGACTGTATTGTACGATGTAGTTTGATCGGTTTCTCGTTTCCTTTTTTAAACTTTCATTCAAGTTATTCTTGTATACTCAGGTCTTACCTAGGTAGTCCTAGGTAACTATCAGTTCTAGGTATTTCTATTTTGAACCTCTGTCGTATACCGAAATGATACATCCGTAAAATTGCCAATCATCTAACCCTCCCCTCTCTAGTCTCTACCCACCCATCTTCTCACACGACCCCTTCCATAATTTTATATCGCAATCACTTATATCACTCAAGGGTGCCTAAGGACTCACATCAAGCCCCATTTTAAAACTTACAAAATTGTTCACTCATGAATATCAATGTTAACGACAACGACCTCATATCTGACCATCAACCTTGAATTACATCGGAAGGATTCTCGTCGCAACAGGGGAAATGAGAGCAAGCTACATAACCCCTTCTGCCATATTCGGATAATGTCATTGTGCTCAGCTGGACTGGGGCTACTTTACTCACCACATTTCAAGCCATCATTCAACCATAATAAGATTGTACATCAAAAGACTCAAAGTAGATATTTCCTGTCTACCCGTGGACTTACAGGTTGTGACATTAGGATCCTTCTGCGGCCGTCTGATTTCGGTGTAAGAGTCATCTTGGAATCTAGAATAGCTACGGTGGAGTACGAATTGAAACACAAAGCTTCATTTTGAAACTTATCAATTGCTTAGCTTGATATTGCACTTTTGCGACTGAAACATTAATTGGCAGATTCTTGGCTGTATTTTGATACTGTAACATGGCATTCAGATCTAGGTCTTCATCAGCGATATCAGAAATGAAACTCTAACTCTTTCTTTCACCTGATTCCCTCCAATACAATTCATTCAATTCCATCAAACCAACCGTAACTTGTGGAATTCCCCATTCCCTCCACTCCTAAACCCCCTTCAAAGCTCTCTCCGAAAGCTAAAAACATCATCAAAATTTCCAAAATCTGCCTCACAGCAAGAACCCCCATTTCCTGCACCCACATCATTCAGCCTCGCACTAACCAACCCGAATCTCGTAAGGCGACCTATTGAAGCGACGCCCCATTTGCATCCCCGCTGCAAACCAATGCAAACTAAGTCTAGCACTGCCTCATTGTGGCTCACCTGTGACTTACTTAGTGTTTGCTCACCTCTTTTTGGCACCCCGTCGAGCCATTCACACAATCTCACCCACATTTCAATTGTCAAAGCTTGAGAATGATGATATCGTCACCGCACAGTAAGACAAACTTGTTATGTCATCTAAATCCCCTGGGTGGGTACGAGTATGGAGTACGAATATTAGGGTCATGTATGTATCACGGGGACTCCGAGATTTCGTCACGAGAGAAGAGTTGACGACAAGGTGCATTCGGAATCAATTGATATTGGACGAGATGAGAACTGCTGCCTCGATAATTTATAATTCGAATGTTAATACGGAAAATAACCGTATCGAGTATACGTAGGTATCATGTGAGCACGGAATCGGGTTGATTACCCCCAGGTACCTGCCTATCTAGATATCATATTGGACTCTAGTATTGTCGTCTTCTGTCGCTTGCAATAAGATTTCGTCATTGGTAGTTTCGATACGAATTGCTTACGACTGAATGAATTTGTTTCATCGTTTGCTCAACACTCGCGCGCACAATTCCCCAATGTTCTCTCTACTGACTCCCGTCACCTGTACCAACGATCTCGTTCCCCAAACAGCATATCCCTATCCCTACCTCCACATGCGAAATACGATCCACCGGCGATCCACAGCATGCCAGCTCAAACGAAAGAAACGGCGAGCCGGCATTCAGCCACAGTTCTCAACCAGGGATCTTTCACACCCCAGTCCGTTATCCTAGAACGGAAAAGAACCGATTATTACATCGATCCGGTCTACTGGTCGTGCATCACATCACATTGCATCGTATATGTAATATTTGGCCTGATATTCAGACTCATCCGAACATGTTACCATACTTCCAAATCCATCAGAAGCTAGACGCCAGATGTTGCAAGCCTAGAACACATCAGACATGTCAAAGTCCGAATTTGATTCTGAGGACAAGCCCGATATATTGCACCAAGCGTTACATACGTGCATTAAATCAAGGCATATGTGCATATCGGTCGTCTCCTGTATTCGGATTCGGATGCCCAGCTATTCAGCTTTCTCAACTATATTCTCGAGCTGAGATGCAAGACTGATATATCAGTCATTCATTTGGTTCCACAATCATCCGATATCCGTGCATTGTTTACGAACACCTTGTCGATAACATCTTGCTACTTCCTGGTTTATTTATACGTTAGTTCGTTACTTGTAGCTAATTTTGTACTTTATCTCCGGATGCTCCCTATGGAGAGTATAACTGATGCTAACGGTCCGGGGTGTTCCTATATCGGCAGTTGTAATTGCTCTTCTCAATGGCTCGTATCTCTATGAGTCTGGTGACAGATATCCGTAGTCTTCAGTTCTGCAATGCAAAACGCTACATCATAAACATACACACACAAGTGCGGCAAATGTTTACAAGACTTCGCTTTTGCTCTTTCGATAATCCATTCCAATACATTCCATTCCCGTCTTTCATGTGCCATGTCATTTCTATCTTTTTTCTACTTTGCAGCCCGAAGACCAGTGTATCAGAACAACATGGATGCCATGCTTAAAGGAGTACAATTTTACATAACTTATCTCTGTCCTTGTGTAGCCAAGATCAGATATCCAAGTGAAGGATCTAGACAAAGCAGTTACGTAACATCTTTTCAAGACGTTTCATCATCGAAAATCTTCAATTGAAAAGGGGAAGCAAGCTTATTTAACCCAAATCCTTCAAGAACTGTTATGATATTCATGCACATCGCAAGTCTTGACAACTGAAAAGGGTTCTCTACCACTAGATTCTCAAAGTTCATGAATGAGATGGCTGAGATCGAGACATGTCCTGCTCCCTTTCATACCCAACTCTAGGAAACCCCTTGATTCGAGCATGAGAAATCTAGAATGAAGAGATAGATATAGCCCCATACAGGTCCCTCGAGTAGCTAGTTTGTCAATTGAATGTCTGATCAATCAACAACGAGTGTCGAATTCGTACACATATGGAGATTAACATGATAAATACCCAAGGAGACGAAACGAGAGCGTAAACATGTCTTGGCTGGATTATGTTTATTAGTGCCTCCAATTCTGCTTACGCATATAGAGATATCAGAGGGAGCCGTGGTAAAGCGCAGTATGAACAGATGTTCGGCGTAGCAAACTCTATACAGAGTTCAATTATTTAGACGTAAGTAAGTCATACTGAGATATTGAAATAAATTCACACATTTCAAAAACGCTTCAGATATTCCAATTATACTAAGTGATAACGAATCTCTCATTTTTAGACTGCAGCCCGGTTTAGGTATCAGAAACCCGGTAGTATTAACAAAGACGTATCTCCATAACAATCTAGTATCCCACTACTTCATGACCCAATTCACAAAATCATAAGACAAAAGCCTATAAATGCCATTTACTTTTAATCCCAATCACAATCGTTGTATAACACAAACATACCACTATACCTCCACGTCTAGATAGAACGAAACCAAGTAATCCAAAAACCTAGGAGTAAGAACCACAGCCAAATCAAGAATCTTTAGCTATCTAGGTACCTAACTATCTTCCTAACAGCAGATTCTACAATAAATGCTCCACAGGTTAGATAATTTCTCCAAGAGAGAATAAAATTTTCTCATAATTTTAAATAACGAGATGATTGTGAACACATAGATAAGATATATAAGAAAGATTCTGAGAGGGGGGAGGGACTTCCAAATCGATATGCAGGTATGGAAAGGCATACACAAAATACATATCCTCCCATGCCATGCCATCCCATCACCCCCAAAACGAAACATTTCCTGGAATCATCCATGAATCCCGTCTCTAGATCCATCAATCCTACGGCACTCCAAGCCCAAATCCTTGACTCATCCCAGGAATGAAACTTCACGGGACTTCTTCAGAGTCTGGGAAAATACAGACAAAGAATGGCGAGGTAGGTATCGATGCCAGAAATTTTAACAATGATGTTCATTAGCACATCACAGCCCCCACCCCCTCGAGAAAACTCCTCTAGGAAATCTAAAGAGCGAAGTGAAGTAGACTAAGCTAGACTAAGCTACGAACGATTACATCACAAGTTCGTGGATTGTGCATAATGAGATGAGATGAGATGAGACGGATCTATGTTTTGCTTTTTGGGCGCTTGCTTGTTGGGCTGCTTGTTTGAATGGAGGGGTTGGGGAGGGGAGATGATTGTAACATAGGGAGAGGTGTTGGCAACTTGGGATATTTAAGTTGTGGGAATATCGGGATTTCAGTAAGAAAGCAGGGTATGCATATAAATCCTGTATTAATGTGGCCCGAAAGCAATGGACTTGTCTTGAGATAGTAAATCGTAATATAGCTTATATGGTGATGAAAGGTAGTATGATCCTATAACTAGCAAGCTGTTGGAGCCTTACTTTGATTTCGGATTGTCTCGCAGATTTCCTCCTCCGTCAACATAGCAGTCTGTGAGATTGCCCTGCCGTTCGAGTTCAACCACTCTTCAAAAGGCTATCCTTCGATTTCTATAGATTGGCGCGGTTATGGGTTCAATAAAACTGAATTTGACTTCCACACCCTGTCCACGAGCATATACAATAGCATCCGTGCTGATTTCATGGCAATAGCTTACGTCGAGGAATTTAATGCCTTGGTTAACAAAATGCTTCACCGCAACACCTGTGATCTTTGTACCACAGATATGCAGCTTTTCCAAATTTGGAAATTTTTCGACCACACGTATGAAGTCTCTCTCTTCATACTGTAAATAGCTAGCACTCAATACCACGACATTTTCACATACAGGAAAATTGTGGTGCGCGATAGTGTAATCCTCGACAAGACGACTTCCAATGTCTAGATGCTTGAGATTGCGGGCATTTTTGAGAACGGAAACGAGCCATTCATCGCTGAGTCCAGTCTCATGGCACGTGAGAGTTTCCAAGAAGGGAAAAAGAACACTATTGTCTCTTTGATTTGATAGTTCCAGGTTTTCATGAAGACGAAGTATTTTGAGCGTTGAAGGGAGCAATGGAATCGTTCTCAAATCGCACGATATGAGTTCAATGACTTCTAGACACTTGAGGGGCCCACCCAAGTCCAATGGAGAGAGACTTTGCAAGTCAAATCCTGATAGTGATAATGTTTGAATATTAGGAACTGATTCGATTAGATTACCCTATAGAAAGTATTAGAGTCATTGCATAAAAGAAATTATGTTAATATTATTACCAAAGATATCCTTCTAACATGGTTTCCATTAAACACACTCAAGACGCGCAAATTTTCTAACTTCGGCCACACACAGCTAGCATCTCGGGAAGTATAATGAACTCCCATAAATCCTGCCTCAACAATACTTGCTTGAACAAGCTGTAATGATTCGACTACGGATCGAAAAGAAATTTCAAACATCTGCAAATTCAAATATTGCAATGACTTTGCAAGGGGAAGTGCCGAAGTTAAGGTCTTTCCAATCACAACATTATGTTTGTTGAGTATTGTAAGGCGTTGCAACTTTGTACATGCCCTGATGAGATACTGCAATTTTGCGGCGTCGATAGTATCGTACCTAAGAATAGCTTCGTCAACGGTGTAATCTGATCTCCTAAGGTATGCCCTCAAGGATTTTTGAGAGAGGCCTCTTCTAGTATTGCTAGTGTCTAAGGTAGTCCATAGCTTATGAGAAGATTCCAATACTCGCTTCCATGACTTGCTCACACACAAACATATCCTTCTTGTGGTTAGCAATTATCCATGAAGAAGGCCTTCCCTACATACATTCGTTCCCGTATGCTAAGCTGCTGGGCTATCATTTCTGCCAATTCAACGGGTAGGTATGAGAGCGGATCTAGAGTTTTACTAGGCGCCAGTGACTTTTGTAATTTATTGAACATTGATTGGAGGGTCTCAACTCGATATGTTAACATGGCAATAAAATTCTGTCAAGAATGGTAGAACTTACCAAACGATCTTTGTCAGTATCGACTTTGACCTTTCTGAGGCCACGCTCGTAGATTTTCAAGGCTAGTTGATGCTCCCCTTTAAGCTGTAAAACTTTCCCACATCGAAGATATCCCTAGAGATTCAATCAGGACTTTTGAAGCAGCAATTCTCAAGGCAAAGAAAACTCACTTTAGATAGTTCTGGTTTCAGTTCGAGCATTTCTTTCGCATCTTTAAGAGCTGGTTGCAATAAATCCAACTTCTCATATGTAGCAGCGCGATGATCCAAAGCAGTGAGCAATAGATAACCAGTACTAATTTTCACAGCCTATATCATGATATAAGGTCAGTGATCGATACTGATACTGATCTAGATGACTGGCACGTGCCAACGAGACATACCTCTGCGAATGCAGTTAATGCGTCTTGATAGTTCTTCTTCTGGTAACGATGTCGACCTTTCTCCAAAGGTCCCATCCCATCCTCTTCATCATAAGCAGGAGGAGGCATGTTACCTATTTAATTTGACTCATGGATGGAAAATTGTATAGTTGTCGATAGAAAGTGTTGATGGATGGTCGCGCTTTGAGCTTTGATGGACGGACGCGAATTGATATCAATTTGTGGATTTGTGAAGAACCACCGATGATATGGAATCTTTATGGGACAAATAGTGACAATGTTCAATTTTTTAGTGTAGATCGCTACTTTTTAGTGCATATTGCTAGTTTTCAATACACTAAACAGTCGATTTTGTCACTATTTGTCCCAAAAAGATTTTATAGATGATTGGATGATACCAATGGGTATTCTTCGGCACTAGCGATTAGATAAGCCACCCGGATGCCGAGGTCTACGATAGACTTTAGTGAACCAATATATCACCAGAACATCTCCATTCCCAATGTCACAAGAAGATTACTCTATAGACTTTGTTTTGGACAGTATCGAGATCATGATGACTTCAGAAGCCCAACCAAAGGTCATTTTGTTTGACATTGGGGGAGTCTGCGTTAGTAATCATTCCTTTATGTTTCATTGCGGTGCTGCACCTGAACTTTGGGAGTGCTAACTCAAAATTATGAGATGGGTGTTCGGAAGAGGATTTCAATATCTATTGGGATGACAGTATCTCTCCGAAGAAGAGCTGACGAGAAGTTTCTCTGATTCCCCCTAAAAGTATGATACACTACAAAGAAGCCCATATACACCATGAGATAGGGTATCTTGGGGTGGGATAGCGACGCGTCTCTAGTCGAGGTTCACTGTCTTCAATCATACGCCATGTCTCTACTTATTTTAATTCGCTCTAATTTCATACAACATCTAACTCCTCCCAGGTTCTCTCCCCCATGCAAGCAATTCTCAATTTCGAGATATCCAACAATATACCTCCAGGCTGGGTGAACTATGCCCTCTCCAAAAACAAACCAAATGGATTCTGGTGAGCATAAGTTCTATAGATCATTATTCGATCTCTCTATCTAGCCGTTCAAAATAGTTCGGTAGACTCTATCCCTACTATAACATTCTCCAAATTCACCACATCTACTCATCTCACTCACTAACACTCATCCAGGCACCGTCTGGAACGTGGCGAACTAGAACTGAATTCCACCTTCTTCACCGGATTCACATCCGACCTCCACAACCCTTCCTTCTGGACCAGCTTCTACAACTCCGTACGAGAAAAACATTCTCTCCCATCTAGCGTTCCACCCATACCTCAAATTGACGGTGAAGCACTCTTCTGGTCTATGATGGATAACTCACGCGATCTTGATCCTTGGTATTTCCCCCCTTCTCAACCCATGATTCTCAAAATTGCAATACTAATACATAAACTAAGGATGTATCCCTGTCTTCAAAACCTCAAAGCCTCCAAAATATACACCCTAGCCGGTCTCTCTAACACTGTCATATTCCCTCCTTCACATCCATATTCCAAATCTCATTCATTCATCTCCGAAATCTTCGATGTATTTATATCATCAGCACACGTGCATATGCGCAAACCATCCTCAGAAATATATGCCCTGACACTCCGTACTTTGCGTGAGCACTACTCTTCTAAATTTCCCAATTCTCCTCCCCTCTCCCCTTCAGATATACTCTTCCTGGACGATATAGGCGAGAACCTCAAAGCTGCCAAGACAGCCGGCTTTCGCACTCTGAAGGTAAACTTAGGTCGTGCGTATGAGGCGGTGGAGGAATTAGAGAAGATCACCGGGCTGGAGTTGAGTGGGAACCATCCGAAAGTACCAATTGGAATGGCGGTTAAGGGGAAGGCAAGAGATGTCAAATTGTAGAAGATTCTGGATCAGGAAGGAGATAGAGATAAATACGGCAAGGAGATATGATAGATTCGGAGATAGATAGATATATGCATCTTCACAATGCTATGAAGTAAAGCAAATAGACAAACAATCAGTGTAAACCGGGTATTCAAAGCGCCACCAGCACGCATACGTACAGATAAAACATCAAAACTTGGTATTATAAAACAGGATACCAGCAAGATATCTCTATACAGTGAACCCACCTTCATAACTTCATAAATCGGGAATAACAAAAGCTCGATACCGTGACGCCCCACCGTGCATCTTCAAGCACATCATTCCTCCTTTGTCGGCGATCCTATTCCACCTGAAATTAAACTCTCCAGTTCCCAAGGGCTCAAGGTGCTTCTTCTTCTCGCCGCTCTTCCGTGCTCTCTATCCCTACTTGCCCTTACTTTTCTTTTCCTACTAGACACAGCACTCGAGTCTTTTTCTGGGCTTTTCGTAGCTGTGTTACTACCGCCGCCATCTTTGATCGGTTCCTCTTTAATAGGCGAAGATGGCCGAGGCATGAATTTCGAAACCTCCGGTTCTATTTTCTTAGTTGGACTTCTAGATCGTGGAGCAATTGTGCTGGTAGTAGTGGTGGCAGCATTGCGTGCCAATTTTGCAGCTTTCAACTTAGCTTTGACTCTTGCGGCGTCTGCTTCACGTTCAGATGCGGCTAGTTTGGCGGCTATACTAGCCATAGTAAGAGGGCTTTGTTGAGGCGGTATATGGGGTGGCCGAGGTAAGCGGCTTGCGGATGTAATGGGTTGGAGTTGAACTTTGGGGGTGGCTTTTGGTTTGGGCGTTGAATAAGCAGGCTTTTTGGCTGAAGCTGCTCTTGCAGCCGAGGCTCTAGTCTCTCGCACAACCGAGGATCTAGTGGAAGATATGGTTGAGGAGTGGGCGGAGGGCGTTGGAATTGGAGTTTTGGGGATGGGATTCTCGTCGGTGCGTGGAACGGAGAGCTGTGCTGTTATAACTTCCTCTTTCTTTTCTTTTCTGGGAAGATGCTTAGGTGTTGGGGTCGCCATGGATTTGGAACGAGACGAAGACTGCTCGAGTTGTAAAAGATCCCAAGTATTCTCTTCGATAATAGTGGTAAATCCTTTGGGGCTTGGTCTTTCGGGGCTACCTCGGTTACCATTGGTAGTTTCGCGCAGGGGGGGCATCTGAGGTGGCGTCCCGGGTAGGGACGATACTGTATCGAATGTGATATCTGCTGGTTGTTGTTGTTGCTGGTCTTCGGTAACCTCGTCATAATCTTCCTCCTCCTCTTCTTCTTCCACTTCTTCTTCTTCTCCCTCGGCTTCAATTTCCTCTTCCCTTGTTTCCTCAGGTTCTTCTTCAAAAATGCTAGATTCAGCGTCACTCAATTCTTCTTCATCAAACTCGGGTTGCGCATGACCATCGATGCCCGAATCATCCAAGGCATCAATATCTGCTTGTGTATCGCCTTCATCCTCATATTCATCCTCATCCTCTTCCTGCACCATAGATAATTGAAGGACCTCATAATTGGGATCTGCTGTAGGTTTGAAAGGACTCAAGCTTAACCCCATCTTCAATTCTTCAATATTGACAGTTTGTCCACTCCTAGCCATTCGATGACGCCACCCATCCATCATATGGACAGCATCCTTCCATCTGGACTCCATCTTTTCCCACCCTTCTCGTAACCTTATGATCTCTTCCTCTCTAACCTCCACTTCTTCAAGTGAGACGAATGATGGGTTTGTCAGGATTGTTCGTAGATGTTCAATTACAAATTCCATTTCGGAAGCAAGATGCTCGTAGGAACCCTCCATTTGTACGACCATTCCCCCTTCTTGTTCCTCCTCTTTCTCACAACCAGAAACTGTCCTCAATGTCTCGATAGTTCTTCTCACCAATCCTCCTAAAGATTCGTTCTCATCACTCAGGCCCCTGGCCAATTCTGTCAAAAACTCGTTCGTCTCCATTCTTAGATCATACCCCTCATCCTCCGTGCCCATTCCTGCCCCACTCCCATTATCACCCCCAACTCCTGCGACTACGTTAATGGTTGCAGCACCCACAGCTTTTCCACTGCCCCTTGCTCTTCCACCTTCACCGACATGTCTTTTCATTCCCTCAATAATTCTTTCCTTTTTTCTGACCTCGTTCGCACACTGTGCCCTAGTCTGCCCCACCAAGACCTTCATCCTCGCCATATCCTCCTTCAACCCCTTAACTGCTTGCTCCGCACTCCTCAATTGTGTTTTCAAAGCTCTTTCTGCCGCATCCGCTATCCCAACTTTCCGTTGCAATTCTGTGTTTTTTGTCGCGAGTCTCTCCATATCAGTTGTTGACCGTAAGGCATCAGCGCGCAAAGCACGAATTGTTTGTGACAGGTTTTCTCGTTGTTGAGAATCGCGCTATTAATTTTTCGTCAATTTGACTCTTCTCTTCAATAACTCGATGTTGAAATACGCTTGCAATACTTACATCTCTCCTCAAAATCAGATCATTCACCACACTCATTATCTTCCCCATGGTGATATCTAGTCCCTGTTCTGATTTATGCGGGCGCGCAAAGTCAATTGTTTGTCCATTTCGTAGAAGCCCGCGAGAAAGTAGCTGGTTGTTTATGTATAGGGACGCAGTGCGCAGATTATCTGCATCCATGTTTGCTGGCTCGAACTACAATTATCGGGTATGAGCCTTGAGAGATACTGGAAGATATGTTTGATGTATTCATGGGCCAACTAATGTCGGAATAAGCGGTTTTAACTTTTAATAGTCTTCGTCGCATGAACCTTCTGTGTTGTCATGTAAACAAACAAATCGAGATTGCAGGGGTATACCGAGCATGGTTCTCGTCTCTCTCGTAATCACGTGCGCGTGTTTTGCGAAGACGAGAATTAATTGTCACCACGTCTGATTTCATTGCATTGCATCATGTCATTGTAGCTGACAGAGATATCAAACCTTATTTTATCATTAATCGACATGGAATTCCATCATCGCATCGCATATATTAATCAAAATCGAAGTTTTTTCTTTTAGATTTGGGTCGAAAGCCCATCTCATTCTGATCCACTCATGACTTCCTCCGTACTTTGGACAAGCTTTTTTTTAGATACTGGCGTGTCTACAATGTTTGCAATCCAGATTCTGAGAGGACGATTTGGAATCTAAAACAACTGCAACGAAGATAATAGTCACTTCCTTCGATCGCGAGTGAGTACTCAACAGAATGTTTGCCGAAGTGGGATTACGAGAATCTTTGTGAACATCATTTATATGCTCAACAACGGCAGGAGGTTATGGCGAGATGGAAATTAGGTTGGGAATCAAAGTTTCGTTATCACTCACGAAGGTATTGGATTCGTCTCTGATTGCTTGCTCCTGGAGTGCGTTCGCATTTAAATAGAGGTGGTAACTTTGGGAGGACTCCAGAAATGAATTGTCTTCTGAAGGGAGATTTTGATCGGCTCTTTCCATGGAGAGGGACCTAGGTAGTCCTATACCCAAAGTCCTTCATCTTTAATAAGTCTATTCTTTTGCCTTTGCTTTTCAATGCGCAAACGATTCATACCGACCCTCTATAAAGACTTGGCCTTGTTTTTGCACCACGATTTCTCTTCCCCTTAGGACTAACTCAAAGGTTAGAACGAACGGAAAGTCAACAGAGATTGGCGGGTTTTACATGCTTATGATTAGTAACTGCTTGTCCCATCCAACATTAAAAGCACGAGAAATACTGTTTTCTGGTAAAAGGGTAAAGAAAGTGAATTGACTGTCTTTTTGCTATGATAAGACGGAACCCAAAGTAATGACGGAGGGAAGAGTACTAGGTAAGTCACTCTTACCTTTCTGAATTCGTTTTCTCTGTAAGATTAACATTCGATCAAACAAATAAACGAAACGATTGCTCATACTTATCAATGGCAGTTCCTTTGATATGATGCACATAGTCTCCCAAGAGGAAGTTGGGGACAAGAATGAGAGGAAGTAGAGAAGTGAATGATGCATGTAATTGAGTTTTAATAGAACCCGAAACTGCAGTAGAGAAGAAAGGTTTCGAGTTCAAAATTGATACTAACAGAACAGATTGCGAGCCTATGCAGAATTCAGTATCAATATAAAAATCTTGGAAAGCTAATAAGTATGTAGTTCCAGAAACTTTTCACAATCAGACATGTGGCAATCATTTTTGCTCTAATCAGTGAGCTGTGATAACAAATCCGGTGTGTTATATAATGTCGTATAGAGCCCATGGAAAACAACCTCAATAGCGACAATTTCAATTTCTGCACTCTATGATATCTTCATGCATTCTCTTCGATGATATAACGACACTCAAAAACCCTGAGAGCTGCATTGACGATGGCGATATTGAATTGGGCTAGTAATCACAAGTCCAAACATTGACTTTTTGAACATAATATACCTAGTAGTGCCACAGAATGAATGAAACGATTCAATTTCGCAACCACATATTGTCCCAAGAGGTAAAGGATTTGACTAACACATCCCCGGAAAGATAATGCGGAGGGCGTCAAGGGTTATCACGTGATAGGCTTCGTCCCCCACCATCCGCACACTTAAGCGAACCCACTAATTTCGAAATTGAAGAATTGAAGATGTTTCGATATTTTCTTTTCTTGATTTTTCCCACCTCCAACGACAATTCATAATCCAGTAGTGCGGTCAATCGAACAAGATGGTGAGTTAAATCGCAATACTTCGATTGCAATATATCTGCAATCATGGCATTCAAAGCCCCAAGATCCTTGAATCTTTGAAGAGTCAAATAGCAAAATGCTTCGAGAAATTGAAGGTTGCTGACTTTTGGAATTTTTACAGCCTTTCACCAAGCTGGTCAAGAACTCCGCGTACTATAGGTGAGCTCGATTATCCTTTTTCTCAATCCAATTTTCGCATTCTAACAATCAATCAGTCGCTACCAGACTAAGTACAAGCGCCGTCGTTCCGGAAAGACCGATTACTACGCCAGAAAGCGTCTTATCACCCAAGCCAAGAACAAGTACAATGCGCCAAAATACCGTCTCGTTGTCCGATTCACCAACCGTGATATTGTCATGCAAATTGTCACCTCCGAAATCACCGGTGACAAGGTTTTCTGCGCCGCATACTCCCACGAGCTCAAGGCCTACGGTATTGAGCACGGTCTTACCAACTGGGCCGCCGCATACTGCACTGGTCTTCTCATCGCCCGTCGTGTCTTGAAGAAGCTCGGTATGGATAAGGACTTCACCGGTGTTGAGGAGGCTGATGGAGAGTACCAACTCACCGAGGCTGCTGGTGACGAGGAGAGACGTCCATTCAAGGCTTTCCTTGATGTTGGTCTTCACCGCACTTCCACTGGTGCCCGTATCTTCGGTGCCATGAAGGGTGCTTCCGATGGTGGTATCCTCGTTCCTCACTCCGAGAACCGTTTCCCAGGTTACGACATCGAAAGCAAGGAGCTCGATGCCGAGACCCTCCGCAAGTACATCTTCGGTGGACACGTCGCTGAGTACATGGAGACCCTCGCCGATGACGATGAGGAGCGTTACAAGTCCCAATTCCAAGGTTACATTGATGATGAAATAGAGGCCGATGGATTGGAGGAGTTGTACCAAGAGGCCCACAAGGCTATCCGTGAGGACCCATTCAAGAAGGTCGAGGGAGGAGAGAAGAAATCCAAGGACGAGTACAAGCAGGAGTCTTTGAAGTTCAAGGGACGCAAGTCGACCAAGGACGAGAAGCGCGAGAGAGTCAAGGCCAAGATTGCCGAATTGAAGTAAATTTTCAAATTAAATTTTCGGATATGGGTTTTCTAGCTAGGCGATAAAAATGATAATCCCTTGATACTCTAGAACTTAATTATCTTGATGAATGATGAACCAATGTATTCTTAGTATTCCATAAACAATAGTTGACGGGAAAGTCTTAACTTTGCGTTGTCCCTTGTTACCTTGTCTGTATACGGAGTATATCTTCTCGCTTCTCTGTTTGAATCACACCTTAGTTAAAGTGCTTACTCGGAATTTTCCAGAACTCCTTTCAGAGAATGCCGGGAACCTTATCAAAGATATCAGAATGAGGATTTTCACCCCCCTCTCATCATTATGACCTCCCCCCTCCATTCCACACCATTTTACTTTGAAACCTCATCGCAAGACTTACTTTTCTCCCCCCATAACTTGTTTTATATTCTCTTTTGCATCATTGCTCATTGTTCAGTGCTCAGGAGATTGTAGATTGTGATTTATCGTGCCACAGATTGATCGAATCATATCGAATCTCCGAGGCTGGGTACCGAACTTAAATCCACTTGCACCAACCCCGACGAGGACCCCCAAGTTCCAACACATGACGATATTCTCCACCGCTCCACTTCATTGCTTCATTTTGTGAGTGGGTGTCTGATCACTATCGCAAATCGCCAACGCAATTTATAGTCTACTTGGTGGTTTGTGGCATTTGATTCTGATATACCCATACTACTCAACACTCTAATTCATTCACCGTTCCGTCACAATAATTTGTGGCACAAACACGATCATGGATTTGTACCAATAGAAACTGCTCACATCAGCAACGAGACATATTACGAGACATCAACAAGCGATAACAAATCTTGATTGCGATAATTGCGAAGACTTTTGAAAGAACATCTCTTCGACATCAATTAGGAGAAATTTTCTGGCAATTCGCAAACCGGAGAACATACCTTGAAGGTTTATTTACATGATGGAGCAAATGACTGGCGTGGATGTGAGCTGGATGACACACAGCTCAAGCAACAAAGGTTGGTTCAAGCACTACTTCATATGGAAAATCGAGACGTATTGGAACATTTGCCAGCTATATGTGTGCGACTAACATGAGTTACTTATTACAGACCCAAAACGACCTCGTATGGTTCCGAATGCGTCTGGCTCACAAGGAAAATCAAGTCCGCCCCCACAGAATGGCTCTACCCCTCCAAAGAATGAAAACGAGCCCGAAGTTGTAACGACTCCACAGCCGATTCCAAATCGACCTGGCGTATCTAGAAACACCTCCTCAGAAAGGATCGTGACGACAAATGGCACACCACCTAAAGCATCTACATCGCCCAACATGTCCCGCAGAAACTCGTGGTTATCGAGCATATCCTCAAAGTTCTCGGGCTCACCTTCCAGCCATACGAGTATATCCCCCAGTACTTCGCCAGCAGCCTCTCCTATAGAACCTCCGGTGCAAAGACCTGCAGGACCAAGTGCGCCCAAAAACGCGGTGCTAGTACATGGGGTGAAGGATGATGGCGATGCACCTTACGTTCCAGCGCCTCCGCGGAGTGGACCCAGCTTCTTACAGAGTGCCTTGCGGAGGCTGTCATCTTCAGGTGGGCAATTGTCTGGATCAGCCAGAGGTCACAATGGGTTGTGCGAAAGAAAGGTTCTGAACGTCGACCATCACCGGGAAAGATGCCCCATATCCGGACTTGAACAGTCAAAACTAAGAAGGGTAGCTTTCTGTGTAGACGTTGAGATAGCCAGCGGTCCCCGTTATATGGACGAGGAAGAGTCCGATGAAATCGATAATAAAAATAAAGAAAAGGTGAAGCGATCCAAAGAAAAGGGAGAAGGCGCTGCGTTGAAGAATCCGAACAATTCTATGTCCGAGATTGAACAAGACGATACTTCGAAAACCAATGTCAGCAAACCTGATGAAAAACGTACTGAAAGTGCTCAGCCAAAGGCTTCAGAAAATACACCAGAAATTACAGGATCCTCTCCACCAATTGAAAAAGACAATACCAAAAAGAAAGAGAAGAAGAAGCGTAGCGAAGAAGAGCGTAAAGCAAGAAAAGAGAAGAAACGAAGGCTCGCTGAGGCAAATGGTACAATCCCAGTTGAGTTGAAGATTGATGAGAGTGACAGTTCACTCTCACCCACTTCCAATACCGCCACTCCAAAAACCCACGCTTCGCCTACCACGGACCCTGTTCGAATCTATAGAAGATGCTGTCAATTAAGGGAAACGCCAATATTAAAGAGAATCGTTGAGCAGCTCACAGCCTCAGTAGCGACGGCTGCAATACCTGGTCTTGTTGCCAAATTGGATCTCTCGGGTTATTGGCTACAACTACCAGACCTTGTCACCTTGGGAGATTACTTAGCTGTGGTTCCCGTGAAAGAGCTGATAATGGAAAATTGTGGACTTACTGATGAAGGTGTTCGTGTCATTTTGGCTGGCCTTTTGGCCGCCAAGTTACCAACATACGGTAGAAAATCTCACACTCGTAAAGAGGGTCAATATCCTCAGGGTGGCATAATCGAATCGCTAGTATTTAAAAACAATAACAAGATTGGTAAGGATGGTTGGCGGCACATCGCTCTGTTTATTAATATGAGCCGGTCGTTGAAGGTTCTGGATTTGTCAAGGATTCCTTTCCCCCAGGATACCACTACACCAACGACCGGTTCTGGGCATCTAAAGAAAACGGATAGTAACACAAGTCACACGAGCAACGAAGTCTCTTGCTTATTATCCAAGGCTATTGGAGACCGACTCGCTGGTCCAGAATTCGAACTCTTGAATCTGGGCCATTGTGGCATCAACAGCGAACAATTGGATGGGTTAGTTGATGGAATTATAAAATCGGGCTTACGAAGACTTGGTCTTGCTGGTAATGGGATTACATCAGTAGGGATGGAACATGTTGCTAGATGGATAAAATTCGGAAAGTGCGAAGCTCTTGATCTTGTTGGTAATGATCTCAAAGATTCTATGGAGATCGTTGCGAATGCCCTTGACGAAGACAACAAAATTTACGCCTTGAGCTTGGCAGACTGTAATCTTAATCCGGATTCGCTGTGGCCTCTTTTCCCAGCCCTGGCAAAGCTGAAGAACTTCAAGTTCATCGATTTATCGCAAAACCATGATCTGTTCGAGTCGAATCCCAGTGCACTTTCTCTTCTGCGCAGGTATGTTCATTATTTTCCTTTTAAATTCGCATAACATTACGATACGCAGAGATTAGTAATCTCTGCATGGTTGGACATGGTGATCCATAATATCAATCCTTGTTGTATCTAGCCCTACGGTTTCCCGTCGACCCCATGTAACGAGAAATGATTGAGCGCTTTAGCAGGGCGAACTGCTAGATTTTATCAAGCTCTGAATGGCAATTTGGTTTTATGAAGACTGTGTCGGATATAGCTGCGGCATTTTTACGGTCTCGTACCGCGACCAGTAGTTTGCTTCACTTATGTCAGCAACTTACACTGCAAGGCTTCAGTTGATTATTTTCTCAGCTTTGCTAAATTTACTCTCATTATATTTGCGAGTACAGTCGTACAGGACATCATTGGCTGACATACCACAGATACTTACCACGTTTGCCTCAACTCAAGCGGATACATTTGACTAATGTATCCATGACTCCTGAACAAGCCATCGCCCTTGCGGAAATCTTACCGGAGAGCCCCAGTCTTGCGCATGTGACTCTCATGGAAAATACGCAACTAGCTGCTCTTGCAAATGCGAAAGACGAAGCAAGTCAGGAAGAGGCTTGTGCATTATATGCCTCGTTGATGGCCGCGGTTCGAGTCTCTCAGTCAATTGTATGTATTGATATTGAAGTTCCGTCAAACGATTCGTCCGAAATTGTTAGGGCCTTGGCCAAGCAAGTTGTCGCTTACTGTCTGTGGAACATGGAACGCGGTCCAGTTGCAGAAATCAGTCAAGCTGTTGCTGCAATCTCTGATCCCCATGCAGCTGCCAACGGAAAAGATGTTGCAGTTCCCGAAGTTTTGTTACACATTGTGGGGCACATGGAAGGAGTCCAAGAGAATCATGATGACGATGAGCCAGCTCCTGATGAAGATTATGTAATTGGCGGGACAGGTGTGGTTAAAGCTTTAGGTATCTGTTTACGAAACAAAGGCAATGATTCTAGGAGGCCATCAATGGATCAAGCTATATCTGAATTATCTAGACCAAGCAGCAGCTCGGCCACCCCGAACAAACCTGTGAAAGGCGGCAAAGCCAAGGATATGTCGAAGAATCTATTAGGAAGTGCCAGGAAGATTCGGGCTAGATTACAACCTGCTCTAGTCAAGGAGTCGAAGGCCAGTGATCATCACAATTACAGTAAGAATTATCCATTGTTTTGTAAATATGCCTTGACTCAACTAACCGCAAATCAGACCGATTACTGTTCCTTGATCATACATTACAAAATATGATCAAAAGATTTGAAGACGAATTTCCTGAGACCCGCTTGTCACCATCATTATCCGATACGGAGCGAACAACCATGACGGACAATGCATATTCACTCCAAACTGATTACGAAGGATCAGACGTTGAACCCGAACCAATCTTGGCTGAAAATCAACCATCAGACGAAGAGGGAGGGCACGACGAGGGTGGAATTCGCCCTACTCTATCTCGTCACAACTCCGATGTCTCATTGGCCTCCAAAGCACTTTCACAGGAAGAAGGCAGGATGCATCGTTTTGGGCAGAAAATTCGTCGTAATCTTATCAAACCAGAAAGCGAGGACAAATTACATGGAACTACGGGACACGAAATTCAACCAGCACATCTACAATTTTTAAGGTCTATGGTTGAGGACCTCCAAGGCGAAGACATCAGAAACAAAATAGAGACCCTAGGCCCAGATGCGGTGATAGCCGAGCTGAACAACGAAGCTAGCATTCTTCGACAGAGACTCATTGAGAATGATCCTGAAGGTTGGCAGAAATTCAAAGAAAGCCAAGAAGCCATGCAAAGAAATTCAAGTGTGGCAAATATGGGCTCAAATGGGATAGTATCTGAGAGTGCTATCGAGTAAATTCTAGGTACTTTGTATTTTGGACTTTGAAATTACCTGCATGTTTTGCATCAGCATGGCGTGGTCTTTTATGCTACTTACTGTAGTATACTTCTTAAATAACGTTTTATTTATTGGATAATATGACGGGAACGTGTATTACTAAGGAGGAGAATCTTTAAGCAAATCTTGTGGCGTTGAATAGGGGAGGACATTTGTGGTACAAAGTCTTGAATGAGGGATTGTACAAGTAGATTAGATAATAAGAAGCTCAAGTTACGATCGGCGCATATCAATATTCCAAGATTGGCGTATAATCTTTATGAACTCATCTTACTTTAAAGTTACTAATATAAGAAGGAATAAACACATTTGTAGTACTCCTAGATCTACCAACAATCTCGACCTCCACATATCTCTTTATACACGTGAATACCAGGTGGCGAGAGAAGAATTGCGTTCATTAACTTCATACATCCATATCCATCCATAGCACAAAATTATGTAAGCGGCGATGATGGATTCGCCAGCAACGTATTTTTTGTGACATAGTAAATAACTTCCATCCATCCTTCCATAGCAGAACCAAGTAAATCCAAAGCAAACCTCCTTCGCAGGTGACCTATCAATTAACGCCTGTGAAAACCTAGGAGATGATAGACGATAAATGCACACAGCCATCCATTTCGAATCTTTTTATCTTGATTGCCACGATTTTCTGCCTTTTCCTTACCTTTTCCTTTTCCTACTCTCTTTTTGATGGCTTTGCCATGAAGATCTCATCCCATTAATTCCACAAATCACGTGAAATCACACCCTTCATCTGTCATCTGTCATGCAACTGCATAATCCCCGCAACTGCGTATAAATTCTGAAGTCTCGGCTCTTTTCACATGAATGAAGAATCCAATCTCATTCTTTCATCCACTTCATATCTCGCTCGCCACTATTCTCCTCTTCCTCTTCCAAAATTATCGCTCTCCCATTCTCAAACCCACCAATAGCAACAGGTTCCCAGGATCCCTCAATTGCCTCTACATTTCCTTTCGAAACCTTCAGATTACTATTCTTTAAGCCCCGTTCATATAGTCACGCGCTCATTCTCCTCTCGCTCTCGGCACACGCCTCACATACTCCGCCCCCGAAAACACGCGTATGGCGACGCCAGCCATCGCCGGAAATTATCTCGCCATTTACGACAGGGGTGCTGGTGAGGGGGTTGGGAGGCTTGGTGTAGGAGCGACGACGGGGGGGTATGTCGGTGGGGGGAGCGGACCCGCTTCCGCCTCCGTGGATGGGAGAGTAGGGGAGAGGTTCGAGGGGCGAGGGTGGTGTGAAGGGAGGTATTGGCGGGAGACGAGAGAATGTTTTTGGGGAGCTGGAGATTGAAGAGGGGGAGGTGGTAAAGTCGAAAGAAGACGAGGAGGTTCTTGAGAGAGCAAGATTGTCGGTATCCAATTTTGGGTTTTCGTCCATGTATGAAAAGATATTCACATCGGACTTTTCGAGAAGAGGGGTAGAGGGACGACTTGGTGGGAAATGATATTGTAATTTTGTTGTGGAACTGCGTTTCCTCCGTATGAAGATCGTGACGCAGAGAAGAAAGACCCCGCTTAGGAATAGGTAGGGAGTGGGTATTTTGGAGAAGAAGCCATATGTATATGCGTTAGTTAGTCCCGTGATGGGCTCAGATACGACGGGCATGATGGATGAATGGTGAGCTGAGTCTCGTGATCTCTCTTGTAAAGTTGTCTCTCAATTGTCGGGGTGTTGACAAAAGATTGGAGGCTGAGAGAGTGATGAATGAAAGGGGGTGAAGATGGGAGTATTAGATGACTATATATTATGAAGTAGATGAGGTATGCATCTGGACAAAAACAGTTGGGAAGAAGGAGGCTTAAGTAGAGATTGGAACCGGGTACCTCAATATGGAATAATGGATTAGAAAGATTCTTCGCTAAGGTTACTTAGTAGAATCGAGGACAATAAAACAAAAACAAACCGAAGTTACTGTCAGCAAAGTGATCTTACGCGCATGCAGGAGCATTGCAAAGTGTATGTATGTAAGGTAAATCCATTGGCATCCATGTGGAAGAGACTGTCAGGGACATGCAAGTCAGTCCAGAGTACTCGTGAGATATTTCTTTTTTGCCCTTTTTAGTTTTAGTATAGTAATGATGAGGAGGCAATGCGATACATGACCAGATTAGATGGGGGGCGTGTGAATGGAGCTTTCTAGTGGAATGCTTTAGAGGATCCTTGTCAGGCTTAAAGAATATGTCGAGACCTCCAACCCTGTTTCCGGGTTATGCAAAACACCCCACTATAATCCTAGTAAGGTCTTGCTTCAGCCCAACTGGGTAAGAAATTTGGGGAGAGAGCAGATTTTGGCTGCTGTTACTAGATGCTT
This sequence comes from Botrytis hyacinthi, assembly GCA_004786245.1. NCBI lineage: Eukaryota > Fungi > Ascomycota > Leotiomycetes > Helotiales > Sclerotiniaceae > Botrytis > Botrytis hyacinthi. The sequence continues at coordinate 96,275 of PQXK01000105.1, read as the reverse complement.
TGTAGATTAGTTCATTACCACGTTGCGATTCCCATGGTTTTCTTTTAATTGTTTTCTTTTTTCTGTTCTGCTTTTGTATAGGGTTAGACTTGGATTCGATATATTTCATTGACCGCAGAATCCCAATGATTACCATACATACTAGGTACATATCTCCAAATACCTTGTTGAGAAAGATATCTATCCTTCATATTGTACCTAATCCATATCTCCACCTTTCCAACCTTCTGACCAGGACCTCTCCATCAATCACCGTCAGAAAAGTCACACGGAGAGGCCTCCCCAGTAAGCCAAAGAGTGGTAGGAAGGGGTTCCACTCGTAAGGCTGCACGGAGGTGCTACTGTACCTACAGGCTACAAGGCTAGATTTCCTTCGAATCCCTTCACGAATCCCGTGGAGCGATCTCCGCTTAGTCTTCCAACATTTCTATCGCCAGACTGTCTGATTATGGTAAAGGCAGGAGTTTATACAGCTCTCCTCATCTCACGATTGACTGTCACCATACACCAAACTGGCAAGATCTGGCTATTTTCGGAGATTTACTGGTCTCAGATTTCGTGTGAATTGTACTTAGTAGGAATAAATAGGCTTAGAGCACTGAAAAGTAGATGGCTTGGTACTTTACTGTACATAGGTACCATTATACGCCTACCTGATGTACCACTATATTATCTCAGCGCATAACATACCATTCATTTATTCATCATCCTAAGAGAAGTGCGAATCAGATGAGGAATTAAACGTCAACAAACGCGGCTGATTGTGCCGCCGTATTTCGCACCAATCTCATGTCAATGGTGGGATGAGATGGATGGATGAGACGACGGTTGCTGGATTGTATATTTGCTGGGCTGGTAATGTTATGTTGCACCATAGGGTTATTGTACGTACAAGATGTAAGCTCGGCGTTAGAACCAACACTCGGAAAGTTGGTGATGTTTATGGGATTATGGATTTATTGACCGGTGAATATCTGCCTGCATGTAATATAGCAGGTAATGCAATGAGATATGATGGTAAAAGTTGGGAATTGTCATATTGTCTTGGTGAATATCCGTACTTGGGAAGTAGGCCTTTTGAGAGACCCATGCCAAGCCCTACTTAGTATTATCTATTTTATCAAGTCCTTATCCATTATTGACCCTGTAGAGCGCCATGCAATGCGTACTTGCTTGTGGTACCGGCATTGCAGTTGCCCCGTCAATTATTGATAGGGAGATGGGATTGATCAAGGTCCAAAGAATCTATTTATCTAGAAACCAATGCAATTTTGCATCTTGTACCCTTTTGACGCTCGCTCATGGGACTTCCTGGGTGATGTAAAAGGAACGAAGGTCGCGTAAGTATTATTTTATCCAAATTGAATATGCTCTACTTCCTACCTAAACCCAGCATCCTTACTCATAAGTCTCTTACTCGTAATATCCAGTTTGTGGTGAAGATGGAGAAAATGGAACAAGATTGATCTTGAGTTCAGCTCACATCAGCTTCGGTAGTCGACACTATCCTTCATTTTTGCGACGCCTTTCGGATAGCGCTTCGGGTAATGGCAGTTAAGGGTCACTGATTGGATCCAATTAATTATCTTGTGGGTATCTTTCAGCTGAATACGCACAGCGGATACTTTTCTTAATGAATGCTTCTATATCTTACGAGTTTGGAGCCGACATACCAAGTTGATTTACCATTTGTAAATAATGCAGTAGGGAGTTTCCTTGTAAATAAAAAGTGGAAAGGCGGGATTTAATGTTCTCTAAAAAGTTTCAACCAGCCATAGTCATCATAGTCGTCCGATGAGGCGGCCTTCAAAGTAACAATATAGTCCATATATTTGGGTAGATGGTTTGGGGACGGCATTGATGGTTGGCACGAAATACGCGAATGGACAGATGAAGGGGTTGGTGTTAACAGATGAAGTTCAACAGGGAAACGCGGCTACGATAATGCAACCATAGATTTCGAGAAAATACGACCTTCAAGCCGGCTCAGGTATGCCAAGGTCGCTATCAATGGTTGATCACTTGCTGAAGCCTTTCTGGCCCTTTCTAGGGTTACTTTCGGGGAATCTAACTAACAATTAACAAACGTTAGTATGGAGGGACCGATTAGATCAGTATGTCGCCATTAATGTAACTACCTCTTAACCTGAAATTACTTCGAATGTTCTAAAAAAAACCTCCACATTTACTCATCATGATACCATCAATTCCAGATTATGCAAAGATCGACAGAACTGGAACTTTATCAAACAAGTTCAGCCGGTCATGTCATGCGGCTCTCTACATATTGCATATGTCGCTTGTTGTATTCGATCCATGTGTCATGTAAAAAACGAACCATTGAACTGGTAGGCACGGTGGCATCGGACCGTCATCGGCTGAAGGGACATGCAATCTCGGGGAAACTATCGACTGATTCATACACATCGTCTTCGTACTTCATACACGTACGTATTTTGTACGACTAAATTCCTTAGAGGGGCATTATAAGCATTGGGATACGATACTCACGATCTCGGAAAACGCAAATTTGCCATCAATCTCATCGTGATTTGCCCCTCAGCGAGTCATCCCGCGAAATAATTCCTTTTCGGGATTCGGAAGGAATTGTGTCACGTGAGGATACCCCTTGAACAATAATCCTTCGACTTGTCTCGCTGATTACCGAAATCTTATGGGAGCCGCTACTACTATCTATCATATAGATAATAGATGCCGATTGAGAAGGATCATTATACACATCATCCTTTATCGTTGTGCTTCGGGAGTCCCGTTCACAGCTTACCGTCAGAAACCCACCTGTTATCTTGTTGTGAATTTCAACTACACCCAGCGGGAATGTGTCGCAATATTTCTTTGCGAAAGCGGGGCAATCAATATTTACCCTTGGGATGGTAAGGCATCGATCTGTCTCGTACCGGCTACCTATCACATCTATCTCCTTTCGTAGGTAGTCCATGGAGCATGATGCTGGACAAATTGCTACTCGGGGCGGAGATGCGACTGCCTTTAAAAAATGGAATACTGGCAATTATGGAAGGTTCCGAGCTTCCGATGATATTGGATTGTGGCCATTTGAACAGCACAAATGGTGGCTGCTTGTATGAGGAAAGCATAGGTGACATAATATAAGTCCTGATTATTGATATCACATTCAGACGAAGAAGCTATTGACAGGAAAAATCAACTCTCATATAAGGATTGCTATTATGCTAGCCCCCTCGCTAAGTATACTATAAATACAAAAATAAGCGACAGAATGAAGGCCATCATTCTGCCTAATATCTTTGTAGGGGGCCTGGGTATATTATAAATTGATTGCAGACAGGACTTTTGTCTTGAGATAAGGGGTGGTGAGAAGGAATGGGAGTGGACAATACAGGTGTGATGAGTAGTATATTGCAGCGTGGTGATAGCATGTAGTTGATCGATATAGACACACTGCTAATAATTGCTCTAGTATATCATCCTTTGCTTGTTATTGGTGACTCTGTCAAGTAGAAATAGAGATTTGTATTCTTCGAATTTCTACTATTTTTCTTCGAGGCAAGGGGCTAATATACTGATTTCTAAATGCATATCTTGGTAGTAGTTCACAGAGAGTGCGATGAATGACTAAGATATAAACTATCTTCACATCACCTCCAGCAATCGATCTTCCACTTGATTCTCAAATTTCCCTCCACCAGATCCTAGATATACATCTACTTGATCGTCACAATGATTGAAGTGGTGATTTCAGACAGTAGTGACTAAGTGATAGAATTGCTACCTTACTTGAATACGAAGCGCCATATACCAAGGAAATATATTCTGCTTATATAGACCTTCGTCCCTTGTTGTCTCATCTTTCCTATCATATCCAACTCCCATATTTCAGATGGGACTGGTAGGATTCAGTAGGATAGCCAGAACATAAGAAATCATGCTTTCCTACTATGATTAGCCAATCGCTGAGCCTAAGGTCCAAATAGTCGTATGTTCTGCTCAGGTCGTAACACGGAAATAGTAAAATCAATAACAGAAACAGTGAGATTTGCCAGGAGTGGCTATGTATTATATCATGATCGTTCAACTTTCCCTCATTTAATCCTTCTTGTCAGTAAGCCTGCTTTTCTGCACTGGGTCACACTAGGGCTAGGGTTAGTCAAGACACCCAAAACCACAAGTTCCTTGTTGACAAAATATCAAGGCTATTGTTCCGCTGGGGCATGGGTTGGGACACTTCAAAAACGTTAGCAAGATCCGAAGAGCGTTTAATTACACAAAAGCAAGGTAGCACATACCACAAAGCCACAGCTTCCACAGTTATTTTTGTCAGTCTGGGTGTTGACACAAACACCACTACATAGTGTTTGCCCAGAAGGGCAGACGGGGGCGCAAACACCGCCTACACAATCTGAGCTCCCACACTTTAAACACAACAGTATTAGTGAGGCTAGAGAGCACTGGAAAGACTTAAGGCCAAAACGACACGTGCCGAATTGCCACATGATCCACAGTTGGCACTGCTGGTACTAGTATCAACACAGGTACCACTGCACAGTGCTTGCGCAGGGTTGGCCGCAAGAGGACCACAGGTATAGCAAGGCCCTGTTCCGTGGGCAGCTTGCGATGTACAAGCTCCGGGACTTGCGAAATTGGCTGCACACCACATCGCGCAGACGTTATTTTGCCGGGTTGGAAGATGCGTTGCGAACGTGTTGATGCCTAGGTCAAAAATTAATCAGAGATTTTAAACTTGTTGGTCATAATCAGAGAACTCACCGAACGCAAGTAAAGTGAACAGAAAAAGTCCAGCCATTTCGAGTAGCTATCTATTGTAGAGTCATGTGATAGTATAGAGTAGAGAACTATGCTGTGAACAGCCAGGTGGTAGTACAGAATAGAGGAAGATGTTGTGCAGATTCAACTGTCTGTCTTCAGGAAAATCGACCTCTATATATTCGAGTTGGTCCTCTACATACAACAATTACCCTGGTTCAGATTTGGCAGAATATTTGTAAGAGATATCATTTCCTACCCAATCCCTTGCCTATGTGTTCAGCTGTCAGTGAAACTTTGACACATATTCATTTTGATGGATTGTGGAGTTATGTCGATGCACCTCGACCCAAGCCTTTACACCATATAGAGTGATGCGTAGCAATACTTCAACGAGATTCAGACGGGATTTCCCGCTCACAGAGCTCTGGATTCTGTAAGTGCGGGGCTGTGATGCAGATCCGAGTGATGGATGCTAGAACCTAGCCTTTCAAGATTTGAGAAGTTACTGAAAATTCACCTATCAACTCGGCTTTTGGAAGCCACTTCTTCTGTTTAATCACAGCTAGCCCTATCATATTCACGGATCTAGCGGCTTATGAATGACCTGAAATATCTAGTAGATTATGCATATTTGAGGTTTCCTGTGCCGCTATCTCAGCTTTCTCCTGATCAAATCTTCAGAGAGCACAACTTAATATATTAATGCACAACAGTCGATTGGCCAAATATGTAAGCAAACGAGGAACATGATTTAAGACACGTTTAGATAATTTGTACTACTCCCCTCAGCTTCAATCTCCCGAGAATACAGCCTCACATGTCGGTGACTAGATATGTGAGCAATTTGTGAAGCATACAAGTATGCACCACGACATATACCATTTCTTAAGTAGTCCGTGATACGATCCCAGCTTTCCACCTGATCAATTCCAGGAGAACACGACGTAGTGTATTAGAAAGAAAATAACATTCAAGCATACAAAAGTATCAAGATTCATGCCTTGTCTTAGGTTGCCTAGACCCCGCCTTTTTCTTCAATATTTGGAAAATGTAATCGGGAATGTTAACCGGAAAGATCTCTGAACCATCAGTCTCGCAGGCATATAACCCGCAAGATGTGGATGGTATTTCAGATCGTGTAACCCTGGGCTCAATGCCTAGCAAATGCAACCAAGTGAAGAAAGCAGTTGGCGGCAAGCTAACCGAGAGGCTTCCCAGCCCAGCCGAGTTTCGCAAATTTTAATATACTTATGACCGTAAGGACTTGAACATTCCTGTTTGGGAGACCACCACTCTACGCCAGCCTTTGACCCTCGCTTTCGAGGTGTATTACCCCGCTTCTTGTAGTTCTCCTTCAATGACTACAATGTAAAGCACGGAAGATACCACCTGATATTCCCTCGAGAATTGTTCTTGCAAACAACGAGCTTGGCTACCAGCTTTTGCTGCTCATCTTTGAAGTATTCTCTTAGAATGCTTGCAGCGCTATGTTTGCGGGGTAACATTTTCGTGTCTCTTCGAGCATGTCTATCAGGAATCACTACCTGCTCCCTAAATACCTCCCTGTCCACATCGCCCGACTTGTGAAATGAAAACATGATACTAAGGCTCTTTGATATGTGTAGTAGATCAATTTCGAGTTTATATGATGTATCGGTGCCGATCATAATATGTGCAATAAAGCATACAATAAGAAGTTCACAATATTCAGCGGTTGGTGCCGGTTCTACAAGAGAGCGACTCTGAGGAAATTGTGAGTGATAGTCGTTGCTAATAGATGTCGGTAATCGCTTGTAATCTTCAGAGACTGTACCTCGTTTATGGTGACCGAGAGCGACAATCTGTGATACCATCTAAGATGATGCTTGAACTGTGCTCAAAAGCTGGTGTCAGATCGTCATCTACCAACAGGGAAGAAGGCTTTCGTTTTCGTAAATCATCGTTTTTTGGCTCATGGGGAACACAGATATATGGGGAACTCGAACACTTTTAACTTTTATGTATTCCTAATCACTCTTTGTACTTACTCGAATTGAAGAAAGGGTCTAAAACGCTGTAGTTGCATCTCAATCAGAGGAATTTAAATCGGTTCGGGAAAAAAAAGAAAAGCACTTGTACCGTAGAAGACCAATCACTTAAGGTCATTCACCTACGTTTACACATTGATGAAGACATCCTCTTGAAGGATTAATATCTTGTTGATCATCGATAACCTCTTCAAGACGGGTATGAATAGCTTCGCATATGCACTCTTTCGGATTGGCTATTAACCCTTTCGACATTAATGGGCAAGTTTGGTGCTTGCTCAAAGAATCCTAAGGTAGCCGATATACCTATATACGTACGTAAGATACGGAGAAATGTCGTGATTGCTACCGCGCACGTGGGGGCATGGAGCATGGAAGGCGAAATACTGTGTCGAGGGAGGCTTTGGGGGGGGTTCCTTATGAATGCCGATTGATTCATTCAAAGGAAGCTTGTGTGAAAATTGTTGCCAAAGACAAGTCATTTCAAACTGCCAGTGGGATTTGGTTCTGTCGTTTAAGAAGACGGATGAAAAAGATTAAACCCATGGTAAAAAGATGAGCAAAGTAAGAAAGAATACTTTGAAGGTTATGAGTCTTGTCATATTGTGGCAAACGTCTGCCTTTTATTACGCTTTTTATGAAGTGTAGTCGATGGTGAAGTGCCGGTAGGTAATGTCTTGTCATAGCGTGTAATTACGAGTCACGTGTTGAGCTAATGTTACCACAGACTCCAGCTCCGTCCTAATTTCCTTTTCAGGTTTCGTAGATGTTGGAACTTCGAGATGAAACACCATACCGCCAGAGAAATACGGTATGACGATCTCTTTGTATCTCAGCAAAATTTCATTGTTTACATTGTTTACATTGTTTACGTTGTTTACATTGTTTGCGTTGTTTGCATTGTTTACAATGAATGCCATCGAAAATGATTTAGATCATTTCGGCCGGAATCAAATAACCCAGAGCGAAATTTTTAGTTGTTTGATGAAGCATGAACGGAGATGTCTAATGTCGTCTGAGGCGCAGTAGTCATTGAAACTGAACAGATGGAACTTGGGACGAGGAAGTACTCAGTGTCGTGTACAAAACATCATTTCGTACACAGATGCTGGTGACTATATTGACGATATCGTCACAGAATTAGTGTTCGTGTAAGAAGCTGCAATGGTGAAGTAGCTGAGGTTCAAACTATTGTGGCTGATTTCGACTTTGCTACAGAGGAGTGTTTCCAAAACGTTGGGTTTTGTCGCCAACAATTCCAGTCAAGGCTAGGCCTGCGAATGGGTTTCCCCACTATAATTGTTCCCTGTGAAGGAACACACGGTTATTGGAGATTCACAATTTTAAAGGTGCACAATCCCAGACAATCGCACGGCCTCCAGGAGATTTTGAGCATCTGCGGCAGCTAAGACCTTTGCGGCTATTGCTGCGATTTAGAGGCTGGTTCTAATTCTCCGTGTTTATGGAAGTTGGACATTGTTCATATCCCAGAAGCTGATTATGATGTCGAAACAAGCTTAACCTCTATGACCATGCCCACTCGAAACAGATAAGAAGCCAATAGCAACTTCCGAATACCGATGCTAGTCATCTAGTTCGAGGAGGGAGCAAAGTCCAAACACTCAAAGCATCAGCCTTAGGGTTGGAGAAGCAAAGATGAAAGATCCGAGAGGCTCATCTCCATGGATTCAAGATCGTCCCCGGGTAATCTCACACCCCAGCATTGCATGATCGACCAAGAAACATTGTGTTTTGTCATTGGTTATTTTGAAAAAGTTACGTCTCTCGAAAGAAAGTTCCGTCCACCAGGTCCTTAGTCTGAATTGTTCTGTATGGAAAAATCACAGATCGAGGCTCAAAGAATCCAAGTCCTTACCAAGTCATGACTGCAATAACGAATCGTGGTCGGATCTTGGACGTCTCGGACTAGTATCACCAAACCTCTTGGTTAGATGTATGTTTTTGAAACGTTTATGGAGAGAATATGGCCAAGCACACCAATGCAGTTCCTTGCTCGGCATCCGGTCTTTTCAACCAACCAAGCTTTTTGACTTGTGGCAGTAGCGGAATTTTGTATAAAGAACTTTCATTCTCCCAGTGTAATATCTTTTTTCATCATCAGCATCTTCAGCATCTTTTCTTCGCTTCACTTTATCTCACAATCTTTCCATCTTGCGCCGGTCGCTTTAAATTTAATTACACAAACTATCCTTTAATAATTTCCAAGTTCTTCAACTTTATAACCAATCAACCAACCAACCAACCAACCAACTACCTTCAAAATGCAATATACTTCATCAATCCTTCTTTTGGCCTTCGCTGCCACCAACGTCCTCGCCCACGGTGTCGTCACTGAAGTCCAGGGTGCCAACGGTGTTAACATGCCAGCTCTCTCTGGTAAGTTTTTCTCATCTCTTGCTGATAGCTTCTTTTTCTTTCTTAGCTTCATCCTATTAACATATTTATCTAGTCGCCGATGGAACTCCTCGTGATTGCCCAAGCCCAGGTTGCGGTGCTGAGGCTGACACTTCCATCATCAGAGCTAATGAGATGGGTACTTCCAGGGCTTCTGCTCTTGGTCGCACTGCCACTGGTCCAGTCAGCGCTGCCAAGATGATCTCCATGTTCATGGGAGGTGGTGCCAACAGCACCGCCGCTGTTGCAGCTCGTGAAATTCACGCTGCCAGCATGCACAGACGCTCCCTCGTTGTCCGCGCCGCTGATGGTGGTGCCAAGACACCATCCGGCACTTCAGAGACCGGTGTCAAGGCCGCTATGGGTGCCGGCTCCACATCTGGCATGCCAACTTGCGCTGATGATGGAACTGTCAAGATGACCTTCCATCAAGTCAACCAAGATGGTGCCGGACCATTGACCGCAATGGTCGACGCCACTTCCGGTGGAACTGACCCAGCTGCCTTCAAGAAGGCTGCAGTTACCCAGAACGTTCCAGGTATCGGTATCGGTGGTCTTTCCGCCGCTCAAACCACCGATTTCCAAATGGCTGTTCAGATGCCAGCTGGTATGACTTGCTCCGGCTCTGTCGGTGGCGCCTCCAACGTCTGTGTTGCCAAGGTCCAGAACAGCGCTCTCGCTGGTCCTTTCGGTGGATCTGTTGCTTTCACCCAATCCGCTGGTGCCAAGAAGCGTGCGATTGAGTACAACCTTAGCAAGCGCCGCTTTGCCCGTGCTCTCGCTGCCGAATCCGAATAAGCATCTTCAATATGCTAGCAATGGTCGATAGTGGGTAATGCACCTATGTGGTATGGAGATTGAACAGGTTATACGATTAATGGTTATTATTGGTTGATGAGTGGCTCGGAATTCCCTTTGTGTTAGAAGTTTCTTTTGTATTGTGGTGGACTCTTGCTAGCGATGGAGAATGAGATCTGTGATTTCTTCTCCAGAGCTAGAAGAGCGGATGGTCCTATAGATATTGTGATGATGAATTGACTTATACTTTCCTTATACACATAAAGTCCTTTCATAGATGCTGAGCACTCTCATTATTTAAATCCTAATTATGCTGATCAAAACGCCTTTTCTTTTCTTGCTTCTTATTGTGATTGTGATTTGATTGTATTTTTAAGCGATACAGCTTTGAGCTTCTTCTTTGCTTGTATCCCCGGTATCTTGGGCTTTCTACACGACTCCCAAGAAGATTTAGATAATTTACATATATGTAAGATTTCCAATGTCTCGCTTCTCAACGATCCGGATACAAACCTACAATCATCAAAGTAATACCCAGATAAATATCACGCACAACATAGGCACAGAATTAATCGCATACCAAGAAGTCTGTCCCACATTTAAAGGATTCAACACCGAAAGAGCACTTGGGCCACTAAAACCGCAGACCTGAGTGTGTCTATATATTCTGTGACCCCCTTTATGCATAGTTTATTTCTAACCCTAAACATAACATACATCCCACAACATCACTCCCCAAAATCGTAACATCATAAAGTAGCTTACCCTTTACCTTCACATATATTCTCAAAAAATCCCAGTATCTTCATCAAAATCTCATACCAAGCCCCAGTGCAGTTGGTAGGTTGCTTTAGATCTTTTTATGACTTGGAGTGGGGATATTGAAAGGAATATATGATGAGCAGAAAAGAAGAAAATTCGGTGTACATTTATGAATACCTAAGTAGGTAGGTACTGTTATCTCTGATAATCGGATAAAGTTTTGGAAAGAAGTCATCAGAGGGGAACTTGCAGTATTGCAGTGTGCCTTTTTTGGAACCGACGTACGCTGATTACCGACATTTGATTTTCATAAGGTATGCATCCATGAAGACAAAATGGGATACTCGGGTCTCATCCGGTCGGGGTCACCTCCTTTCTCCAGACTAAGGTAGAGAAAGGAGAGCGTTCCGAATCCGATGCGTGCCTCTGACATACTCGTCCTACCGGCTCTGCGAGTCACCGATATCTTACACATGGATTCTTCGGCAGCATTCCGGTTTAGATGGCGGACAGCTTGAGCTCAACATATCAGATCGATCTTTTAAGAAGTTGTGGTATGTCAATAACGGTAACATGCAGAAGTCTTATCTATACATGTAGATTGATTGATACACAACATCAGATTAACTGTGAGCCTTCGATGCATGGAAACGGCCCGCGAAAGGATGTTGCCACAACCCTTCGATTCCAGCACGTGAACCTTGCGCCAAATTTAGAATCTTGGCATATTTTTGTCTCACAACTTTGCAATTTTCTTGACATTCAATTGCCACAAGTTCACCTCGGATTAGATGTTATGTCGAGCACAGCATCATTATTATCTTGATGTATTTGTGACACGAAGTTTGAAATGATGCTGTCCTGTTACTTGCCTAGCGATGATCCGTTCCACTTCCCCTTTTAATTCATACACCAAAAATTCACTTCTTCTGCTCAATATTTCATGTGGCTCCCTGTGGCTCGCCTACAACAACAATACGAAGGTATCACGGACAATACTAAGAACACCCGTCACAAACATCATGTACTCATATGTCTGGATTGCGTTGAAGTTTTGATGCTTTTGAATCATATTTCCAATATCTAATTGATCTTAACCAAGTAGCCTAGGTCAAAGTTGACTGTGAACAACATATTTTTGTTTCATCTTATATTAAGATTCCTCTTATTATTTGGTGCTTAAAATCTCGTGTTAGTGTTGTCTATTTCGGTAAAATCGAACAATACTAAGGAGAGTTTCCATTGTTCTCAACTGTGATATCGACTGTAATGTCATCGAGACCTTGATCTTCGTCAGATATATCCCAGATCCACAATAATATAGCAAAGTAATGCACTTGCTATTATTTAGAGACAGTGTCGTTACGAGCACGACTTGTCATCTTTCAAGTAGTTCAAGAATTTCTAGAGGCATTTTGGATATAAACTTCCCTCCCGTCCTGTAATCAGCGGGTCATCTTGGCCCTTCAGCATCTCCAAACGTTCCACACAATAGTTCCATCATAGCTATCTTTGCTAGGCAAAAAATTGCTTTCTATATTACTCCTTAAACACATCTTCTACTTTGATACCTTATCATACCGACGATTCACCACGCCCTGGAAAAGTTCAGAGCAAGGATGGCTTCCAATCGTTCGAACTTCGACCCACTCACCCAGAGCATCACCATTCTCATGGCCGACGGCGTTACGACTGTGTCTATCACCCCGCTCGACATCGATATTTTCTACTACTACAACGTGGCTAGTTGTATCAATTATGGTGCTCAAGCTGGAGCTTGTTTACTGATGTTCTTCGTCGTCGTCGTCCTCACCAAAGCTGCCAAGCGCAAATCCCTCCTCTTTGTCCTCAATACCCTCTCACTCATTTTCGGGTTCCTCCGCGCCATGCTCTATGCCATCTATTTTCTTCAAGGTTTCAACGACTTCTACGCCGCTTTCACGTTTGATTTCAGTAAGGTGCCACGATCGTCGTATGCTTCTAGTGTTGCTGGTAGCGTCATTCCTCTTTGTATGACAATCACAGTTAATATGTCTCTATATCTTCAAGCTCACACTGTTTGTAAGAACTTGGATAATTTACAACGAATTATACTCACCACACTCTCTGCTATCATTGCCCTACTAGCAATTGGTTTTAGGTTCGCCGCAACGGTCGTCAATTCGGTAGCCATCTTGGCAACATCTGCTTCGTCCGTGCCAATGCAATGGCTAGTCAAAGGAACCCTGGTAACGGAGACGATCTCGATATGGTTCTTCTCTCTCATATTCACTGGAAAATTAGTATGGACTCTCTACAATCGCCGAAGAAACGGATGGAGACAATGGAGCGCCGTGCGAATTCTTGCTGCTATGGGTGGTTGCACCATGGTTATACCTTGTAAGGATTCAATACCATGATCCGATGAAAATGTAAGCTAATACTAAACAGCTATCTTTGCCATCCTCGAATATGTAACACCAGTGTCATTTCCAGAAGCAGGCACTATTGCCCTTACATCAGTCGCACTTTTACTTCCCATTTCTTCACTTTGGGCCGGTATGGCGACAGACGAGGAAACATCTGCTATCGACGTGTCCAATCTCACTGGTTCACGCACAATGCAAGGTTCACAGAGCGGAAATCTCTCACGAAAGACATATGCCAGCGACACCACCGCACAATCCTCTCGACTCGATTTTACATCCAGAAAAGGAAGCAATGCCACCATGATGAGAAAAGGCAGCAATGTCATGGACCAAGTCACCACAATTGACTGTATTGTCGAGGATAACATGGCAAATCATGCTCCGAGAGATAGCACGGAAATGGATCTTGAAGCCATGGGTGTACGCATTAATAAATCGTATGGAGTTCAGAAGGCATGAGTGGATTCAAGTACAGTTATGCATGATATATACCCCTAATTTGACGAGGAAAGTTGATTGGACAGTTTCATGGAGTTGACGTCTGAAATAAGGTGATGATTAATTGAGAGCATTTGCACAGGTGCGAAGCTAATCAGACATAATTTTTTCTTCTTCGAATGTATTTACGCAAATGAATATGTTGTATTAACTAATAGATCTCTTCAAAATGGAATCATTATCATACGTTAAGGTTTCCTTTGAGATGATGTCGTACTTTTCGCCTTGATAGTTTTGGTAAGTGCCAACCGCGATTTCTAGTCTATAGTGACTCTACATCATAAATGGAAGGAGCATTTCTTATCACCCCATGGTATTCCCTCTTGAATCAGATACGCAAAATAAGATTGCAACTTCATATCGTCATTCGTTCAGCTGCTTTCTCGTACAGCATAACTATTTTACTGCTTTACGCCAGTGATCATATCATAAATAGTATTCCTTGCTATTTGGTTTTGACTACAAGTATTTACACGGTCAGTGAATGTGGCAAATATGGCTTACCATGGATCATGGGGACGAGGTCGTAGTATTTATGGCCATAATAGTGTTCGTTCTAATGCTGAGATATCTACCGCTGGGAGATCAAGATCCAAAGCTTCTTCTCTAGACGGTCAAACTACTCCTGATCATGGGCGGAGTGATAGGGACAACAAAACCTTTTATCGGTGAGGATTTCTCAGCACGTTGATTAATCTAAGTCAACGGACCTAGTATCTTTGATACCATTTCAAAAAGTACTAACGATATACATTTCTCAGCTCAAAACCAGTCGTAAAATCAGCTCTCCGATGTCTAGTTGGTAAATTCGAAGCTATGGACGCTTTAAGTCTTCCCATCCAAGACTTCACACTCCAACCTGCACCATTACACTCGGCACGAAACTCGCCTCGAAAAAGGAGCAGAACACGAGATTCTTCACAGAAAAGATTATCCACCATTTTAAGTCCGACTAGTAGGGATTTTTCTAGAGATGGCGATGTTTTCATTGAGGAATACATGAGAAATCATACATGGGGAGATACGCCTAGTAGTACTAAATCAACACTTCTCCGATCTCAGAAAAGGCAATTCCAATCGAGACGATTGAGAACTCCAAAGCAGCCGGTAAAAACTATAAAGATGCCGTCGAAGAGTGAGAATCCGATGGTTTCCTCAGGATCTACTCCGAAGAATATGAGTGGTAAAAAAACTGAAACTCCAGCCTATACACTCCCGAAAAAGTCTCCAAATAAGAAAATCGGAAACATGATTAGAGACCGAATACGCTTTTTCGATGGAAGTCCAGACGAGAAATTTCCCTCGAGCCCCGCAAAATCAAGTCCTCCAAAAAGTGTTCCATCTTTATTTGCTCCAGCTCACCATGTTTATCGGAACAATGAATCTCCCTCAACTTCCTACACCACCGCTATGGAAACACCAACCGTTAAATCAACAATGAGAGGCTCGACAGACTTTTCTAGAACATCTGAAGTGGCCAAAGAGAAAAGTAATACGATCTCTTCAGCTCAAAAAGCGCAATATACGCCAGTTTCTCATAGAAAACAACGCAATATTTTCGGAGAAGCAGTTCAGAATCCTTTCTTGGCTTCTCAAGGAAGTTCGGAAAAGACAAGATCTTCAAATACGGTCTCGCCTCATACCTCTCCGACGAGACCACAGGGATTCAAGAGACTGAATTCAGAAACTAAAGGCAGGTTGATTGCATTCCAAACCGATTCCTCACTAGACTCGGCCGTAAGTCATGTAATCCTAGCCAAACTGACTTTCATCACCAGCAGAAATCAATTCACGCGGAAGTTCCCTGGCCCGATACGAAACCAACGCTACCCCCACCCGCGGTCCCTCTCTCCCCAGAATTCCCCGCCCAAGAGGACGAACGATCCCCGGCCGTAAAGGTCCCAAGACAGGCATACAAAAAGATGTTGATACTCGACGAAGCCAAATTAGCGAGAAAATAGAAGCCATCTATCAAGCCAAAAACGAAGCCCGGAAAACCGAAGGTAAGGATAGTAAAATTGTTCTCCAGGAGAACTATGCAGTGCCTCCCATACCGAAACATGATGAGAAAGATGATGTGAGACAACCCCAACGCATAAAGGACACGTCGTCTTTTCGATCGAAATCGAAAGTCGCGGATATGAGAATGAGGTTTGATGGCGGTGCATCGTTTGCTGCAACCGTATTACCTGGCTCTGCATCAAGAGATGCAGGACCAAGAATTGTGTCTCCAGTAAAAGAAGGAGAGAATTCTGCAATTATCCCTATTCCTCCGCCGGCACCACCACCTCCTGTTTTTTCATCACCCATTCGTAGGAAAAGTGTTCCTAATCCGGATACTCCTCAACATCTTCCCCCTCCCCCCATTCAAAAACAAAAACAAATGAGTCCCAAATCCTCCCAGTTTACTTCCTCGCCGAGGAAAAATGTGCTTTCAGAAACGATCATGCAGAGAGTATCTGTTTTACCCTTGGAATCCACCGAGAAGATAGCAATACAAAGACGTCAGCAGACACCAACGCCTATGAATCATTCGTCTGTAACTCCACAACCTGAGAAGAGTGCACTTCAGACCTGGCCACGCTCAGGGATAAAAAAGCCGAAACAAGTAAGAAATGGGTTGATAGCGGAGAAAATGAGGTTGTTTGAGGATATCTCGAGGAAGAACAATGATGAGAGTATTGTACCAAGTCCTGGGAAAGAAAAACAGGATGGGGAGAGTGGAAAACGGACACTTGCGATGGATAGTGGTAAAATGAGAATGAGAACCAAAACGTTGATTGAGGGGAGGAAAGAGAAGTTTGAGATCAGTCCACTGAGAGACGGAGATGAAGAAGGGGAAGCGAGGAAGGGGAGAATCAATCCTGTTTTTCCAATGGCTATTGTGGCGAATGATGAATGGAAGGGGAAGGGGAAGGACAAGGGAAAAGAAAAGGAAGGGCCAGTAAAAGATAAATATGAGGATACTGGTATCCAAATTGTTGAAGTATCTTCTCCACCCCCGCCGACAAAATCAAGAGAGAGGCTAGGAAGCAGAGGACCGAGAATAGGAAGTAGAGGCCGTGTGGTTGGTCAATGGAACGAATTTTCCCTGGCAGATGGTGGGAATAGGGATGGAGATGCATTAGCGCATTTACCTCTCAAAAGAGGATTGAGAGATGCGAGAATGCATATGGGTAGAGATGGAAGTCGTAGTATTGATTGGAATGAGGTGGAACGGGAACTTGGGGAGAAGGGAGGGTGGAGAGATGAGGATCTGGATAGGTTGGTGGGGTGGGGGGAAAAGGATAAAAGAATTGATGGTTTGAGAGGGGGAAAGGGGATTAGTGTTAGAGTTAGAGTGAGGGGAAGGGAAACTGGTGGCAAGATGGGAAAAGGGGGAGATGGAAGAGATGAGAGTGAGAAAAGAGATATAATGGTGGTTAAAGAAGCGGAATGTGGATTATCTGAACCGAAGCCGTTGAGGGCGGTGGAAATGAAGAGGATGGTGGAGATTTGTAGGGATAGGGAGAGAGTCGGAGAAAGGGAGAAGAGTAGAGGGAGGAAGTTGGAGAGGAGGAAATGACAAGGAAAGGAGAATAGACTGCGAGAATACTTTTAGGTGTTTGCTAATGGATGGAGAAAGGAATAAATTGTATAAATGCTTTGAGGCATTTTAGTTCGGGGTAAATGGTTAGTTGAACGGATGATGGGGGTGGGGGCGAGGGTGCGGGGAGTGGTATCCTTCCACTGTTCTGGTTAAGTAGGAAATGAAAACAGAGATAGAAGGAGAGTATAGATAACGATGAGTTAAAATCCATAGAAATTAGAGTTAGAAGAAGAAATAAAAACCAGGGTGACTATCCGCAAAAGCATATGATGATTATAGAGTGCAGTCGTATCCACATGAATGATTCTAATCTGACATTTTCTGAGTAGATACGAGGTGAATCAAAACGGGACGTTGGATGATAGTTAATTGTGCTCCTGTTGGTATGGAAGGACTAGGTATAAAATACAGCAAAGTTCCTTGCTCTTACTGCCTTTTGAAAGGAAAAGGCATTAAGGAATCCATTTCAGATGTGCAACAAATCATTCGGTTGTACCGATTTTGTGTGGAAGAGTTGGATATACAACAATACTACTATTTTCACTTGCTTACTGCCATATGAGACAAAAGGCAATAAGGGATTGGTATCAGATATGCAACAAAACTATTGGATTGCACAATTTGACCAATAGGAGCAGAGTAGTCCGCAATATCAAGAACCAGTATTTCAAGGAAATATTTCGGAATTGGGTATAGAAACAATAACGACAAGCTTTAAACAGCAAAGATTGCAAAAGAACTCCCCCATGTATCAATCGCTCCGCTAAGATAACCCCCAAGAATATACCAACCAAACTCCATGGCCACTCACTTGACCCATTAATGCCAATCACTCTTGTTGATAGTCGACATCATCTGCCACTTAGGTTGGCTTTTCACTGATTGCTTCCTTGCTCCGCACACTACCACCGTCCTCACTCATTCCTTCCAGCTTCAGACTCGTTCCTCTACTACTTCTAGCCCCAATGCTCACCCCGGTACCTTTTCTCTCGCTCAATGCTTTGGACCACCTCTTCTGGTTCTTTCCGCCCTCGACCATCTCATCGAACCCAAGGACTTCTCTGATCTCTGGAATTTCGGCATGATCTCTGGTGTTTTTCATCCTGTGACACCAGGTGATTCTCTTCGCTTCATAGCCTTCATTTTCTCCTATCTTATCACCATTTCCCAGAATTCCACCGCTCGCATCCATACCAACGGGCCCATCAGCAGGTGAAGTGATCGGAGTGGCCATTCGCACTGGCTCGAAGAGGAATTCTCCGCCGACTTGTTGGTAGTCACCTCCTTGAAACAATTTGCCTCCTTTGATTTGTTTGAGACTTTGTAGCACGCTCTGTCCAATCCCCATGAGAGTACCTCTGCGCTGATATTCTGGTCTGGTGCCGAGATTCAATGTGCGCATCATTCCCAACTCATCGTATAGCTTCTTTGTAGGATCCGCATATATTGGAAATGGACAATTTGTGACTTCTTGGTACATGGGGATTAGAGATGGACTGCCGCAACCAACGACGGCGATAAAGGTGGGAGTATGGAGTTGAAGGAGGGAATCTTCGGTGATGGATGCTGTGAGGGTTCGAAGGTATTCTTGGCAGTTCTAGTAGAAAGCGAAAATGTTAGGTTTGAGTTGAACTTTACAGCTAGGGCGATAGTAGGAAGACAGCTTACCCCGCAAAAGAAATGACGGATGAATATAATCAAGACTCTTCTTGCTACATTCGGGCCTGAGTATAAACTTTTGAAAGGTCTGGTTTTGCCATCCCTATCTAGGACGATCATACTTTCAACCTTCCTCAGTACCTCTTGGGAGGGTATATCATTATTAGTATTGACGTCCCCAACAAATTCCACGGAAGGATCGACGCCATTGAATGAAGTATCTATTGAGGTCTTTGGAGGTGTAGCATTTGGATGATCCATGATTGCTGTATGAGCTGAATCTTCGAATGTCTTTTCATTCAAGCCTTTCTCAGTGGTAGAATTAATAGAAATTCGATTCGCAGTGGGTGAATTAGACAAGATGACCATAATTTCATTCGATTCGTTTGCGCCGGTTCTTCGGATTTGTCTTCGTCACTGATTCACGATCGTTTAATTTTATCGAGGCTTAGACCTTTGGGCTGGCTCGGATTTTGAATTATGATGAGTAAAGTGAATAACTATACTTGTCGTTGGATTCGTACATTCGTATACATAATCTCTCTTTTGAAATCTGTAAACTGTAAACTGCCATATACAATATCCTATTAGTTCGTTCAATCCTCCTACGTGTCAGAGTATCAGAATATCTGTGTCAGGTCTCAGACTGGTTTCAAGGACAGCCAGCCGTGGATAGCTTCCTTCCATCCTCTCGTTGAGGTTCATACTAATCAAGTTTGATTGGAGAAGACGACGTAATTGTGGATGATTCGCCTGGGCGTTAACGAATAAGGTTATCAAATTTTAGAAAAGTTGAATAACGGAGCTTCTCCTAGCAAGAAATAGATCTTGAATCTTGATATACTGGATCTGTTGGACGTGCTCATCGGTGTTATGTTTTGATTTGGGTATTTCAGGGTTCACCGGTAGGTCACTCACTGGTGCTACTGAGTGGGTAGACCTCGGATGGTGACAAATCTGGCACGATTTATGATTTACGAAGTATGGGCTTATCTAACTGGGCTGAATGAACACTTGAGACTTGAGGCATGGAATTCAAAAGTTTGAGGAATATCAGGAATATCAGGAATATCTGGAATCTCCGGAATATCTTATAGCTATACTTCTTTTTCTTTCCCTCCTCCTCCTCCTCCTTCTTCTTTCTCTTCTTCCTCGTATATATAACATAACGTACGGCAGACATGGTAGAGAATGAACCGTCCAATCTACGAATAGGATGAAGCAGAGAAACAAAGAAGAAAAACCATGGCGTTTCGTGAAGTTTTATCATCACACACTCATTACTACTTTGCCCAGCAGACATGACCAAAGAAGAAGATGGATGATCTATCATCTGCTTTCAGCCTACGATCTTACGAATAAGAAGTAAAATCGAATAAAAGCAAGGAAATCAGGGGAAAACAAGTACAACTCCCGTACTGCATTACTATTACACATTTTATCTAAGAATAAGAAAGATTTTCGAGCTGCGTTTTGTGCTACAGAGTACAGTCGATCTCTCACCGGGGAGTAGACGAATAGGCATGTATGGAAATGATCCGACCGGTGAGCTCTCTTGCGGCCTTAATATATTATTATTCAGTTACATCAGTTACAAGATGCGTAATTGGAGTTCACACCCAGGTAAACTTACAAATTAAATGTCGTGTCACTCTCTATGCCTATAAAGCAGAACATAACGTCTGAAAAGTTTCACAACGTCGTTGAACAAACCAAGATGAGGGGATGAATGAGGGGAGGAGATTTCCCGCCATTCATCTAATCCTTTAAGCTTATCATCATGGGGGGGAGGATCACTGGTGGATGAGATACATCCATTTCCTTCCTAATTGGTTGTACCTGCATTTATTGAAAATATTCCGATGAGTGGCTGTGCTTCCAGCTGTGTACCCTTGAATTCTGCATCTGTTGCCTGATATTGATTCAGATATCAGACTGAGAGAGACCCTATCCCATTATCTTCAATTGAATTTGAATGTTGCAATCATCTTTTTCCTTGGTCAAAGTTTAATCTGGACCACTTTTTGGGGCCACTTTCTTTGGAGATCATGTCCGATAGTCCATTATCAATTGCTGCTAGTATCACAGGATTGCTTACCTTTGTTGCAGCTGTCATTGCTGGTTTCTATGCACATGCTCTCGGTCTTCGTGATGCCGTTGATACACAAGCCGAAATATCCAGTGCATTAGATAAAATATATCTTCTCGAAACGGAGACCGATATGTTGAACAATGCATATTTAGCTTCACTCATTCGTCAACCAGATCGAAAATATGGTACTGGTGATTTCAAGTATTTTCAGGGGCTGTATGTCCAATCATTAGAACGAATGAGAGTCATGGACAGAGAGTTGCGAGCGAGTGCCGAAATGGTAACAAAAGGTGATGGATATGGTAGGATGTCCAGAGTGAAAAGAAAGGCTGCTTGGATGGCATCGAGAGCTCGTATCCAAAGAGATATTGATGAGAGGAAAACCGAGAGCATAAGGATCTTTCAAATCCAACTTGCCATGTTATCAGCGTAAGTTTGACCAATTGCTCATTCTCGACTATTGTTGGGAACTAGCTCAAGGATACTTGCAGGAAAGTTGATGAGCTATCTTATCATCAAAACAATCATAACGCCACCTGCAATGTCATGCTGGCCGATATGGGCGACTTGTCAAAGTATGTGCTGTTAACGTCCGTCGTCAATCGCTGGACCCCCAAACCTAGTACTTGCTAATTCATTCAATAGTGGCATGATGAAACTACCTCCCACACCACCATCCCCTACACTTTCTACTTCCTTTCCTGATCGACCGAAGATCAATAATCATGCAGAAATTTCAGCCACGCCAAGTCCATACCACACGCCATCAAAAACGTCCGAAGTAGCCCCACTTATTTCACTCCCATTGAGAGTATGAGAGCATGAGAGTATAAGATACCTACTCTTCATTCCAAAAATTGGATTCAAAAAGACTTCGTTCTAGTGCCACGTCAAAGCTTCCGATCCATTACACTAAATTGTGACCTGGTTGCCGGAAGAGAAAGAATTCTTCAGCTCTTCCAGGAATATTGCCCCAAACAGACTATTTCACGCTTCGCTACCTGTGTTCCCTGCAGGGCATATCTATTCCCGTCGTACATTAGTCTCTCGGATTTTCTTATCTCAATTTCAGCTCCGAATACAGATTCGATTTAGGATATATCGAAAATCGCTCATGAAATCGAACGTTGCATGCGAGCTCAATTTATACTCGTTATTCCCTGGATGTACTGAATGATGAAGTACACCATTTTCATCAACAACGTCGCTGTATGCGAAGGCATTTTATGATAAGTATTATCAACGCCTCGAGTATAAAGACCGATAGTATTGGGAAGGGTTTAATATCGATCGCGCATTATATTCGGACACATGAAGTACCTAAAGTGGTTATCAATTGGCAGGAAGGAAAAGTACGTGATCAACTCTTGGTATTTTCCAATTAGTTTCATGCTTGATACTAACATCCAAAAGGGTGAAGGATAATAAAGTTAACATTGATGATCTCAAAGATGGCAGCAGCGTATCCGGACAACTTAAGGGTTCAATCCTGAAGGAAACTTTACGGTCAATGGAATTATCATCACAGTGTACCGCCGATGCTCAAAAGAATATCGCTAATGGATCCGCGATTGGAATATCTGGGACCAAAACACCCACGGGACCATCCCGGAAAACCAGCATATCAAGCAAAAGGAAGTCTTGGTATAGTCTATCAAGCAGAAAGTCGGAAGACTGTGAACCTATCGTTATCAAACAGAGCAGCCTTTGCAATAGAACGGAAAGCTCTAAAGATCGAAAGAACCCCTCTCCACACGCAACTAAACAACCTCCACCTCTACTCAACACCCATAAACATGCTTCCAATAACCCCATCACAATCATCGTCACATCCCCAACCTCAGATACCAACATGCAAACAGATTCTAGCTCGATATCTAGTACATCATCACATTCCTCAACCCTCTCCTTAAAATCCACCTCCAGCTTCGACCCCACCCTTCTCATGCCTCCTTTCCCACCAACTCCTCTGAAATATGACATTCCCAGATCCAACGAAGCTCCCGAGGTGAAAAAATGGCTTATCGGTTGTATGAATAGAAAAGCTGATACGCTTCCCCGCAAACTCGTTTTTCGAATGATGGAAATTTATGGGATTAAAAAAGAAGAGTTGGACCCGACGATGTGGGGAAAGCTTCAGGAAGGGGTCGTAGATGAGGGGGTGGTATTGAATGTTGATGCTGATGTTGAGGATAAGGATAAGCATAAGGATAAAAGCAATAAAAATATTGAGGCGGAGAAACAGGATCTGGAGAAGGAAAAGAAAAAGGAGGAATCTAATAGTGTCGATGCATTGCGGAGCCCAAGGATTTCATTCTATTCTCGAGGAAATCGGGGACGAAAAGATATCCCTTCCGAGCATCCCAATAACACAATTCCCACGAAACGACACACCTACCCTAACTCCAACCTCAAATCCAATCATAACAAAAACCACACCACCACTATCAAAAACCTAAACCCAAACCTAAAAAGGCCAAACCCACAATCCCCACCCCCCAAAACCTCAACAACAAATCCACGAGTCTGGCAAAACCCCTCATCGCGCGCTCGGAATTGGCCAACCACCATCCCCAATAATAACAACATGATGAATATGCACCACAACGCTGCATTTTCTTTCCCTCCTTATGCACATACAAATACAAATTCACATACGAAATCAAGACCTAGCACGCAGCACGGGAAACATAATAGGTACGGGAAAATGACGAAGAAGAAGAGGGGGGTTTGTCCGCCGTGTTCGAGGAGGGGATCGATGATTTCGTTGGGGAGGATTCCAGAACATGAGGAGGAGTTTTGGGGAGGGGAGGGGAAGTGAGAGAAAGGTGGTTGGGAATAGGGAATAGGGAGGAGGGAGGGAGAAAAGAAGAGTGTTCATTTGGAGGATTCTGTTATATATACATTCTTCGGCGTTGTGATCCATGGATATCGGGTTTCAGTTCGGCGTCTTCTGTATGAATGGTGGGACCTTTGGGTTTGCGGCTATTGTATATACCTACGTATCTATCTATCTATCTATCTACTAAGTATCTATTCATATCATATCAATATCATATTAATATCAATATCAACACATCCCATCAGTATCAAGATATCGATCAACACCTATCATCTCATCCTATTCCATCTATTATCATTTACATTTTAGTCCTATCTTAACATAATCTTAATCCAACCCAATCCAACCTCATCCAACCTCATCCCATCTAATTTTCGTACCCAACAGTCTTCATGCATCATCTCAGAACGATATATTTCTTATCTCATCCCATTCCATCTCATTCCGTTTCATCAGTACATAGGTATCTAGGTATGATGCAGCGCTATATATTTCGATTGGTATGAACATTAGATGACTTCCATTCATTCACTTAAACACATACATCACAGGTAATTATGGTATTCTCAAAACCCTACATCAGACTAGCAATCAAATTCATTAAATTCAACTAGCTGACTAGCTCATCTCAATAATTTATCAAACAGTCGTCCCTCATTACCAACACCACCTTGAGTACCTAGGTAGGTATCTCCATGAATGATAACAAATGCAAACTGATAAGTGTGTTCAAATAAAAAGCCATGCTGTGATAGGTAACACATATATCTGCTTAATAACTACACAATCCACCAACCTCATCATCCAAAGTCCATGTTCCAGCTAATCCACCCAATTCTAGTGCTCCATCAGGCTGTTCATCCAATTTTCCCACAAAGAAATCCCCTTTACCCATCGTATTCAAATCTCTATTCATGACTCTTCTCGCCCAAGAATCAATCGTGGGCTCTCCAGTTTCATCCCTCGCTTGTTTTAAAAAGGGGATAAGCGCTGTACCACCTGTCCCTTTCAATTTCTTCTTCTTCTCTTCATCATCACCTTTTCCACGAGATGCCGTTGCAATATCTACCTTTCGGCTACGAGTTGCCTCGGGACTCATAGAACGGGAATGAGAGTGAGATTCACGGGATTTGATAACAATGTAACGTGTGACAATAGCGATGTGCTTATCGCGGAATGTGCGCAACATGGCGAGACAAGCATCGTAGGCGAGACAGAGTTCATGGTTATCGGTATGCGCTTCGACGTAACCGCGAATATTGGCCACTGCGGTCATATCTTCGAGGAATCTTCGATGAGCCCCTGGCATGTATTTTCTCATTTCGAGAAGAAAGTTATGCTTGGTTCGTGGAGCTGCGCCTTCGGCTTCACTCTCTGAAGCGGCATCCTTCTTCTCACCCGTGGGTCGATGTTCTATTCCTAAAACAATGTCGAAAAATTGAAGAATGGAGCTTTGAGCATTGCTACCCCCAGAGAGTTGACGATACTGACCAACTCCATTACCCTCATCGTAGAAAACTCCATTTGGTAATCCGGCTTCTTCCATATTCTTACTACCAGCGAGGAAAGGACGAATTCGATTATAGAACACATGAGGATCGCAGCTTTCATGCATACGTTGAAGGAGTGTTCCAAGATCATCGATTCTCTCCGCAAAAGTTCGAAGACAAGATGTGACAGTCCTGCTATCGTTCTTACGAGCCGCCTCAATTGCTGTAAGCATGAGCGGAAGAACGGGAGCAGCGCGAGCTTCGATTGCCACTGAAACCAAATAAAACCAAGACTCGTCGATAGAGCCAGTAAATGTGGTTAGAGTGGCAAGATTCTCTAAATTGTCGACATGTTCATCGGCGAACAACGGTTTAAAGTTCCAGAGACAGACGGCAGCATACGTGGCGACTGGTGGTACTTCCAAGTAGTTTGAAATGTGTAAAAGAGGGACTGTAATGGATGGCGGCAAGTTCTGTAAATTTCACAAGTAATCAGCACGAGACTTCCAAACAAGGCTTTCGGATCGAGGGGAAGAATTGCACCAACCTCTTCGGGGCTATCACCACCCCAGATATAACTATGCGCCATGAAACACAACAACGAATATGCTCTTCGCCATTCCGAATCATGTTCCAGACCGGCAGTCGAAAGAACTGGCAGACGATCAATAACACCGCGCAGGCGTTTACTCAAAATCAAGCCTTGAAGGTTTGCATTGATCGCTTCCCATTTGTTGTAGTATGGATCGGGAAGTCGTTCGAGAGGTAAATCAGCCGGAAGAAATCCATATTCTGGAGATATTCCGTATTTGCTGAGTTTGGGAAGTGGAGGAAGCATGGTCTGAATAGGGAAAAAAGATAGATAGATTTAAAGTATCTGTCCTGACGCAAGGAGTATAGGATCTTTTGTCCAATACTCCTCAGCCTTTTCGATAATCTTTGTAGTTGCTTTGCATATGAACTGCAAATATGTTTTGTGAGCCAAAAAGGTGCTGAAATGAAGTTGGATGATAAAATGCTTCGGAAACTTTTACTGGAAACCCTTTTAATGGAGGGGATAATTGCCCCTCCTATATATAGTAAAGAGAGGGGCAGGGCAGGTGGTCTAAGAGATGGGCAAAAATTAACATTTGATAGCATTCCGCTTAGAAAGCAGCTTTTCTCGGAATTTGCGCGGTATCGGCCCATAAAGACTAATCATTTTCCTTTGATAGAAGAATTGTTTGTCATGGACATGGTTCTGGTCATAGTTCTAGTCATAGTTCTAGTCATAGTTCTAGTCATAGATCTAGTCATGGCATCATAGCAGATGTCAAAGAGTTTTCCTTTCTTTTCCTTTCTTTTCCTTTCTTCTCTTCTCATTCCTATTTCTTCCTTCCTTACCGACATTGGAATCACGTGTCCTAGGACCTGTGGGTAGGTATTTGGCAGGTAGAGTCGGATGGAAACATGACAATTGATAGATTTCATGGGGTTATTACAATAACAATAACAATAACAATAACAATAACAATATCAGGATTAAAATACAATCAATCAACAATTATCCGTATATACCTACTCGAGTACTCCGTCGTCCGATCAGACATAGTTTGGATTTGATATTTGATATTTGAATTCTGATGTGATACATGATTAGTTTGATATGCGAGTCTGACTGCCAATTTCACTCTTGTAGGGCCCGAGTTGAATGTTTCAAAGTCCCTGCGACCGACCCACACACGACCCTACCAACCCTACCATGCCCATCCATCCATACTACCGTACATCTTGGTGTTACTTACACAACCATCCCATCATCTACCAGTCCCAGTGCATATCTAATCAATTTATCACATGATACTTTCTAGCTAAGCTCCCACCCCCACCCATCTCATCATCAATTGCGCTCTGAATAGTTTCACCACCGGTATCTAGCTAGCTAGCTGGCTGGTCCTGAAGCTCATTCATCATAATGGCCGGTGTTCAGCAACGAGTTCTGAACTGGCTATACAGTGTTCTTACAAGCGTATGTAAATCTGCCCGCCACGTATATACAGCTTCACCTATACTTACATTCAATATCAGGAATATCGAGATGTGAATCGTACATATAATGACGTCGCCCAAACACTTTCTCAATATACCTCATTATCCCCACGAACGGATGTTTACAGTACGTAAATAAGCTTACAGATTATGCCATCAACTCGAATACTAATGCGCAAGCTAAATAGCATACGAGAATGGCGCATCTTCACTCCTCCTCCATCTTTCTGGCACCCTGCCTGTGAATTTTCGTGGCACAACATACAGATTCCCAATCGCATTATGGATACCTCACGCATACCCACACGAAGCTCCATTAGTATATGTGACTCCAGTTGAGGGAATGGTAGTAAGAGCAGGCCAACACGTAGATCCGCAAGGGAAGGTCTATCATCCATATTTAATGAGGTGGCCAGACTATTGGGATGTGAGTCGCACAACTTGGCACGTTGAAGCTTTGAAATTGCTTGGCAGATGTACTTATGAATTAAAATATACAGAAATCCAATGTGCTCGATTTTCTCGCGATTCTGCGAGACATTTTTGCTAAAGAGCCTCCTGTTATATCGAGACAGCAACAAAATGCTACACCACGTCCACAACCAACAGCTATGCCTCCTCCTATACCGCCACTTCCACCAAATGTCCCTCGATCGATACCAAGTTCAGCTTCTCCACGTCCATTGGCCGACGACCTCCCTCCACCTCCCCCACCGAAACCTATAAATCATGCAACACCCTACTCCCCTTCGAATTCCCCGCGGCGAGATGATGGGCCACCGCTGCCCCCACTACCTCCACAAATTGGATACGATAGTAGCAGATATGCGCCGCCGATTCCACAATCACCAAACAGACAATCGCATGCTCCTCAAAGAAGTAGTAGTCTTCGTTTTGAAAGTGCCCCTTCATTGCCACCGCAACAGCCCAGGCAAACCTTACGGGAACCATCATATAGCCCTGTGAGTCCAATAACTCCACCAGATGATTCATATAGACAGTCCTCATACTCTCAGTCATACCAACAACCTCCACAGTCTCAACAAACTCAGCAATACCCACCACAACAAGCATACAATGTAAATAATATTCAACAACCGGCCTCGCAAAATGGTAGACCTCCACCGCCGCCTCAATACATACATCCACAGCAACAGCCACACACTGGACATCCAACCCATCAGCAATGGCCTCAATATCAGCAGCAACACCAACAAACGCCGCCACCACAACCTCGAGCCAAGCCTCCACCACCGCCTGACCTTCTTGATGCTCCATTAACTCTCTCTATTCCCGATGCCTCATCCGCCAATCTTCCAGCTCCGCCTGTTCCACCTAACCCAGAAAAGGATATGCTCCTCCACAAACTCGCTAACGCTTTACACTCTCAACGCCTTCATCACACTACCCAAACCACTTCTTCTATTCCAGGTCTTCAGTCGCAACAGAAATCTATGCTCACCACTCTCTCCGCAATGCAATCTGAAATATCCGCTCTCGAATCCCTCTCCACCCTTCTCTCCAACAATACAACGATCCTTCACACCTCTCTTCAAACCGCCGACCAACTTCTCCAATCCTCTCAACATCGTACTCCCCCCTCCATTGATGAGCTACTCGTCGCACCAACAGTTGTAGGAAACCAACTTTATGAATTAGTATGTGAAGAAAGGAGTTTAGGAGATGCGATTGATGTTTTGGGCAAAGCTGTCGAGAGGGGAAGGATAAGTGGACCAACATTTGCAAAGATGACGAGAGGATTGGCTAGGGAATGGTATCTGAAAAAAGCGTTGGTTAGGAAAATTGGAAGGGGTATGGGATTGAATGGGGTCGCTGGAGTGGGTGGATATTGATAATTCACATTGAAGTATGAAAAGAGAAGAGAAGAAATATAACTGATTTGTATGGCTAGCTCAATTTTGGAATAGCAGGATTACATACAAACAAAGGATGAAGGAAAGAAGACGAGAAGTTAGCTCGAATCTAGGAAAATCAAATCAAATACAAATACAAGTAAATTCTGTACAAGAGAAAGCTCCAATAACCAACCGGTATACTAGTGCGTGACTTGTTATATTTCATTGGTCAAATTCCATGATCCAAACTTTTTTTTGCATATCCGAATTTCTGGATTGCAATAATTGTAGTAAGGAAAAGTCGGAATTTGATTTCTTCTTGCCTTTTGGCAAGAAGATAAATAATGAATGGACAGAAGAAACTCTTGTTACATATCTAGATTACAACACAAGCTCACGAAACCATCCCTTCCTCACCCTTCTCCTATCGCTTGAGAATTGATTGCACTGCGAAAAACTGGCGTTGAGATCTTTCCATCTATCCGTCGATTCATCCATCCATCCATCCATCCATCCATCACTTACTTACTTTCGTTATTGCCTTTTCGATGAATTTGCACATGCGCATACGGCTCGAGCGTTCCCCAGATTTCGTTTTCCCGCACCTGGACGAGTGCTATTCACTTCTTATATGCTACAGAGTTGTAATCTTTACTCTCTTCGTTAACTCTATTTGATAATGATTATCGATCTTCATTTCTTCTGCGTGTAGTTGTTATTCAATAGAGTATCAAGATCTCAATCCGTTGTATAAAATTACATAACATCACATCATCTCACCTCACCTCACTCAAATCATCAAACTTCCCAAAAAATTAAAGTCCCAACATGCATTCCATATGGATCGATATTCCTGGCTATAAATCCACCATTCCATTCCATTCCATATCATATCAATCGATCACTGTACACACCACACACATACACACACATACACACACATACTGAGACTAGCTACAAAAGAAACCGAGATGCCCCATCCCTCCACCCGTTCATCCGTCCGATATCCCATGTGTTTATCCACCAAGAGGCCGTCGGCTCTTCAAGTCATCCATCCATCTACTTTATCTGCCTATTCTTTCCACCCCCCACGATTCCCTAGAAAACAAATCCTCATGCATCGCTAATAGCGATATGATAATGTCCAATCCCACCCTTCCACCCAACCATTGATGAGGTGAAAATCCGAGATCCTCTTTTTCTCCCCCAAGTGCGTTCCTTTCTTTAACTAACCTTAACTATCAAATCATAAACAGGAACAGAAAAGAAGCTAAGCTAAGCGAAGCAAGTTCAAAAGGATTTTTCCCCACCCATCACCACCACCACCAAATCATGTCAAATCTCAAATCTCCTTCCGCTCCACCCAAGCCGAGAAAAAAAAAATAACAAGAAAAGAAAATGAAATAAATACTCGTCGCCCTTTACATGAGGTAGTGGCAACTGTCCAAGCTGGAGATAGACACAACTCGCGTTCATTGCAAATCTATTCAGCAGGCCTTCTGGTCCTTGCAACATGCTCATGCTGAGGGCATTCACCGAACGGGTGATGCCCACTGGAGAACCATAAGGGCATTGATTTCGAAATTACCCTTAAAGATTTGTCTCAATCTTTGGTTGCCCATTAGGTAATCCATTTGCAGCATGTCCATTAACGCCTGTTGGACTAGTGATTTTTGGATCACCACTGACGGATGGAGGTCCTGATGGTTGAGCCGAAACAATTCCTCCCTTTTTATCTTCTTCTCCATCATCATCGTAGTTCTCATCAACATCCATTTTTCGTGCTGCACGTTCCGGTTCACTGACAGCCGGTGCTGTTTGTGCGGGAGTTGAAGGGGCTTGCTCCATGCGCTGAGCCAGTGATGGTTGTTGTGGTACCGGTACTTGTTGACGATCACGCTCGTCTATTGAAGCCTCTTTGATTGGAGTAGCTTGCCGAGGAAGGGCAGGAGGTGGTCCAACTTCGTATGTATGAGGAGGTGGTGGACGAGAATCCTGTTGCATTGCTGGATGGCTTTGCATGCCGTGAGTTGGTGGATGATGTGCAGCTTCTGAGGGGTGATAATTCTCATTTGCACGACGCTGTTCAGCGGCACGTGCCTCAGCTGCGCGGCGCTGGTCTTCAACTCTCCTTTGGTTTTCCGCTTGTCTCTGCTGCTCTTCAGCAAGGCGTTGTTCTTCAATTCTTCTTTGATCTTCGACACGACGAGCTTCAGACGTGCTTCTATGAAATTGTGCCCGGTCACTTGGTGGTGTAGAAGGTCTTCGGTGGTGCATATCTTCTAGTCGTGCACGATTTTCATCTGAAGCTGGCTTCTTCACTGCGGGCTCGTCTTCCCATTCACGCATTCGCTTTGGACCTACGGATGGTGGTCTATTATCACCACGATCTGACGATGGCGCGTCTACAGCAGCTAAAGCAGAAGGTGGGGGTGGAGCACCTCCCTCAATCCCACTCCTTTCAGGGATTTCGGTGTGATGAGCGTATGGTGGTTGGTTGGAATAAGGAGTCTTGGGAGATGGCATTGTTGCACTCATTATTGGCCGAACTTCTGGTCGAGGGCTGTTACGACCAAAAGAAGGCAAAGGAACGGGGCCAGCACCGTTCATTCCATTTTGAGCTGGTGGTAGTACGGATGGGGGACCTGAAGGTGGAGGAGCGTAGTTTGTGTTCGCAACTCTTTGTGGCTGAGAAGGAGGACCTTGTGGTTGTTGTGCATGAGCAGGTGGAGGGGGCTGTGCTCCCGATGCTGCTCCTGCTCCGGGACCTGGGTAAGGCCCTAGAGGGTGGTGGTCACGGGCGTCTCTTGGATCACGGGGTTCTCTCTGATCTCTCTGATCTCTTGGGTCCCTTGGATCCCTTTGATCTCTAGGATCCCGAGGATCTCTCTGGTCTCTGGGATCACGAGGCTGAAGGTCCGCGGCACGAGGGTCGACACGAGGATCTTTGAATTCCGTTTTGAATTCTCTAGGATCTCTTGGATCCCTTTGCTCCCTTGGGTCTCTTGGATCTCTGGGGTCCCTAGGGTCCCTAGGATCTCTAGGGTCTCTGGGATCTCTTATATCTCTAGGATCCCTGGGGTCTCTGGGGTCTCTAGGGTCTCTCATCTCGATAGGAGCTCGTTGAGGGGAACGAGGACGAGGTGGAAGTTGCTGACGAGCATCGGTGCCAGGATATGGTCTCATTTGTTGATCTTGTCTAGGACTTGGTACACGTTGTGCAGGTGGAATTGGACCACGATCAGCTCCTCGTTGATCAAAAGGGTTTGGTGGCTGAGAAGGAGGATTAATTTCAGCAAGTCTACTTCCCCATCCATTAGCTGCAGGTGGTCCTTGCGCTTGCGCTTGAGGAGCAGGATTTCCCCATTGAGGCCCAGGAGGGCCAACAGCACCAGTGGCTTGATAAGCTTGAGGATGTACATCTTGTGGTAGAGGAGCAGCTGCCTGACCTGGCATACCATTGGCTTGCCCACTTCGCAATAATTGTAGACGAGCTTTGATGTGAACATTGTTGGGATCAAGTTCGGCAGCACGTTGATAAGCATCCAAAGCGTCGTTGATCTGGTTGTTACATGATTCATACTATACAAACGATTAACAATGTCTCAAACACGACCGGCTAAAGATGAAGCAAACTTACCAGAGTACCCAAGTCGTACCAGACCTCGGAGATGTACGGGTTCAAGCGTATCGCGCGGGAATATGCATCAAGCGCATCTCGGTACTGATTAATTTGGTAATACAAAACGCCAATCGAGCACCAGAAAGTTGGATTCCGTCCGTCTCGATAAACAGCTTGCTGATAGGCCTCGTATGCCTTGGGGTACTTCTGTTGTGACATGTAGCACCGACCGAGGAGGTACCAACTCTGTGCATCGCTTTGATCTGCCACGTGTTAGCGTGTGAAATGTGAGACCGATCATACTTGACGAGTCTTACCGGAACCGACAGATTGTTCCAAGTACTCAATGGCCTGCTCTTGACTTTGGAAACTGGTACTCTGTTGGTGATGCAGCCATCCAAGTTGCTGAAGGACCTTTGCATGTTTTGGATCCCGATCGAGAACACGCTTGTAGGCAATTTTGGCATTATCGTACTACAACCAACCTGTCAGAATCATCCAATCACATTCCAACTTTCCGACTTACATCTTTTTGTTGCTCATGAACATGTCCAATCTGGAACCAAATGTCCTCTTCTGTCAATGGAGTTGGTGGTACACTGACAATGTATCGGAAACACTACAAGCAGTTAGGAACACATGTCACTAAATTTTGATCAGATGACTTACTTCCAGACTCTGTTGATATTTTTGCTGTTGTTTGTAAATTATACCTAAGCGGAAATAAATTTCGTTGGCCTTTTCGAAATCTGGTTGCATTCTCATAACTTGCGAAAACGCCTCCTCGGCGTGTTCGAGAGAACCATATCTATCATATAGTATTCCGATACCATACCAAAGTTTAGGCTCCTGAAGTGAATGGTTAGACTTAAGATACAGAACGCGCATTAATTCACTAACCTTGGGATCCCGGAGATGATATAAAGCTTGTTGATAAGCCGAGTACGCTTGTTGTAAATCATCCATCATTAAGAAGCAGTGTCCTATCACATGTTAGTATTGTATTTGAACAGCAATTGATTGCGCAATGCCAAAAAAGGTCACACTCACCAAGACTACC
This sequence comes from Botrytis hyacinthi, assembly GCA_004786245.1. Lineage (NCBI taxonomy): Eukaryota > Fungi > Ascomycota > Leotiomycetes > Helotiales > Sclerotiniaceae > Botrytis > Botrytis hyacinthi. Next base: position 62,362 of record PQXK01000105.1, on the reverse strand, counting down.
CCAAACATCTCCATTATTCCCATCTAGTTTGAGGATACTTTGTAGATATTCAACCGCTTTGGCGAAATTCTCTTGTGCGCGAAGGATAGAACTTATGGCATTCATCGCTGGTATAGATCTTGAGTTCGTGCGAAGTACATGTTCATACGCGGCCAGAGCCTCATCATTGTTGCCTAAGAGCTCTGCTAGACTTCCTATCATACAACTTAGTGACTTATATAATGAATAAAATGAGTAATTCTTACCAATTTGAAGCCATACAGACTCATTCATGGCAGCTAGCTGTTGCATTGGCGTTGGCGCAGGAGCCGGCCAGTTTGGTTGCTGTTGAGCCATTCCAGAGGGAGCTGGACCATTGTGAGCAGGGTGATGCAATTGCATGCCCGCTGGGGGTGATGGATGATGCGCCGCCATCAGTGATTATAGCATGCGATCGCGAATTTGAGATGCGTCGGAATTATGTGCTGGCGATTACGCGCCCAACCACCTCAATGAAAATAGCTTGGCGAAAGATATCTTTTGTCGATAAATCCTTAAGATCAACAACAGCAATTGTTCTCCAACAAGATTAATATCCTCTATCTCGAAGCCCTTATGTCGGCGTTGAAGAAGTTAAGTTATGTCCTGAGATCGCGACCGAAAAGCTTCGTTTGACGGCCAAAAAGCGTGGCGTGCAGGGTTAAATAATGGAAACTCGAGCTTTTAGTGAATGTAGTGTGAAAGCTAATTTGAAGCTATCTTTGAAGCTCTTTCCAAATCACTATTGAGGTTATCTGACATGCGATTATGAGAGTTGCGCCGTCATTGAAATTATTCTGCTCTTCGTTTCGCACGTTGACTCAATCGAAAACGAAAAGATTCTTCTACATTTGAGATGACGAGCGGACAGGTTGAATTTTGGTATAAAATCGGCTCGATAACTCACCTAACCCACGACCAAACTACTTTTGAATTAATTAATTTTTTGAGGATTAAAAACGTTTCCTAAACAAATAAAGGTAATATTCAAGGAACACGGAGGGCGGAATTAGCTCTTTTTAGAGTATTCGCTCACTTTCTCCTCGATGTCAACAAGCTAACTAAAATAGTACATGGTTTCTTTTCAACTAGTACTCCTTTAGGTAAAGCTTCCGTCGCCGATCGCTCTTCCCTTAAATAGTTTGAAAAAGATAACAATCTTCAAGCTTAACCCCAGCACACGTGACTAATGACTGACTCCTTCCTTTTTCATAGTATCGGAGGATTAATAAAGAGAACTCGTAAGTCTTAAACTTTATTGGGAAGTGATTTCAGAGACCGATGGACTAAAGCAGGAAGTCTCCATCAAAATTTAAACTCCGATCAAATTTCAGAGAAAAAATTAGATCATCTCCATAGTCTCCATAGTCTCCATAGTCTCCATAGTGCCATAGTCTCCATGCTTAACAAGTCTCCTCCGCTTCTTACTTTGCAGCCGCCGGATTCTAACTATTCGCCAAGACGGCCATAGAACAGAGGGAAACGAGAAGAGAAAAAGGAAATCTTTATCATCCAATCAAAATATTCCGAAAGCAAAATCGAACTTGACTAATATCAATCAATTCATCAATTTTTGTATCGTGAGTCTTAGCCTATTCGAGTATGTGTTGATGTCCAATCTTAATCATCAGCCTCAGACCAAGTGAAGGAGGGAGGGTTGGAACTATTTATTAGTTAAGACCCGACAGACCCTTTTCCATTGACCCTAATAAAGGGCCCTGCCAAATATATATCCACTGATTGTCTCAACTTTCAAGGGAATGATTCAAGGTGGATAAAGTTCGCTGGGAAGGCATAAAGGGCTGTGGGGGGGTTGCGTGTATCCCCCTGTAGAAATTTAAGTGGAGTGTTCTCGGCGAGGCTTGAAATCCACAAAATCTAAAAGATGGTGTGGGTGTCCAGTGGTAAGCTAGCTACACCAGTTGAGGATGGTTACAGTTGCATTCGGAAATGGCATCGCGAAATGGATGACAATGCTCACTGCACAGGCTCTTGTGTGGTGTCAGGGGTCTTGCGAAAGGGATTATTGTGTTGGTAGGTAGGTACATAGGTTGGCAGGCAGGTTGTTCTTCAGCCCGGCTCGGTTCTGACTTGCTTAATGCTTATTAGTACGTACTAGGCAATGCATTTGATTAATTGATGGATGAATGGATGGATAGGTGGATGAATAAATGGACTCTTGGATTGACGGGGAAGGTTCCACAAAGCCGCTGATGCAAAAGGACTTTGCTAAATCGAAAGGCAGCATGATATTCTTCAGCCATGTGTTGGTCAAACATTTGGAGGCGGCGAGGGGCGTTGAATAAGTATTCTTTGACTTTGGGTTTGCAAAACGAAAGGAAACACGATCTTCATCCGTTCATAGATGATATGGGGGGATGGTGCGGCGGTCTTAACCACAATCCACCACAATAGAGGGTCATGCATTGATGTGGTAGATGCGCACGGTAGGTAAGATATTGTGTATGTATCACAGCCTCAATCAATCCTCTCGGAATTAATTAAGCCCATGTTCATCTGGCAGATACCAGGATGGTAGATGCTAAGATACTAATGAGATACTAGGTACATTACGAATTACTTACAAGACATGTGAGAGAAAGGGTGTGTTGCCCAGTTGTCCAGTTGCATCCAAAGCATTCACAATTTGACAAGGCCAATGAGTTACCGTAAACTAATTCATGCTCACTCCTCAAACTGTACGACAAAACTCGATATGGAACCAGAATCTCACCCACTCATCAGTGCCACCACCCACCCACACTCTTGTACATCTTTCGCCTGTGCAGAACCCAAGTGTATCTAAGTATGTATGCAACACTAACCACCATCGAAATCCTGGTTAGTTATCATAAACGGTGAACATTCCCTTTCCTTTTCCTAGTTTAGTCCTCTCATGTTTGATTACTTGATTAAGGACAAGTCACAAAAGAAGGAATAACATTTCCCGGGTAGATCCAATGGTTGAGGTAGTAGTCAACAATAGAGTTTATTAGATGTCATCGTAGTCCGTTAAATCTAAACAATCATCTCAATTTGAATTCCCCATTCAAAGTCGAACATTCATTCCAATAGATTTACAAATCTACACGATTTATTGCGATTCTATCTCCTGAATGCAGTTTAGCATCTACGACACACTTCGGATACCCACCTAAGCCATACAGTACCCCAAAACCACCCAAAGCCACATCAAATCACACCCCCTATTCCCCTCCTCGGTCTATTTCGGCTCACCATCTCAATTGAGAAATACATCTGACAGCCGTCAACCGCAGTGCAGCCGTGCGGACAGCGCCCCCAACCGGCATTATTACCTTATTATTCCGGGCGGTACATGATAATTACACGGAGCGTCAAATGCTCTTTTTTCATGTAGGTACGGAGGATTTACATGCTTCACTCAGGAAATTGAAACCATAAAATAAAAGTTTCCATGAGTCAGGATTGTATTTTACCCTCACCCACTTCATACATTCCGAGTTGTTTGCACGTCGTATCGTATTTAAGGTTGTTTCAAATGACAACCCATTCCTTCCTTTCACTAGACTGACTTTGATCAACCCAATCTGTTGTTCAACTCGAGAACATTCTAAAAATCTCTTCCAAACTCTACCTCTCCTCCCCACAACCACGTTTCCACGTTGTAAGATTTGATACCTATCTATGTAATAGAAGCTTGATGACGAATACCCACATCGAAATCCTGTTCGCCTTATGCTTATTATCGGGTTGAGTTTCTTGCCAACTCGTCATCTTTCAAGTACCTCTGTCAGAATATACTTAGTAATCCATCTATCTCTTCATCGACTCAACTCATTCTCTTCTTTCCGCACATCACATCACACCCCAATCCCCATCGCCTCACGCATGTCCAGTGTACGTTACAGTACAGTAGGTACTTCCTCCCCTGCACTAACCCGTCGCATATGCATCTCCTACAGAAGCGCAGCCCATCTGCATGTCCATACCACAACCTGAGTCACCAACATGATACATCTACTTATCTCATGTGCTTCATCATCACTCTTTTCTTCTTCTCGATTCCTAACCGCCTCTCACATGTGTTGATCTCAACAATCCTCAACAATCAATCGATCAGACACATTTAGCAAACTGTCAATAATGCTCTCCCTTTTCATCATTTTCATTCGCTTATATGTCATATCATGCCATGCCATGCAAGCAAGACCAACTCCAGTCCTGCACCACCAATTTATCCCCCGCAATCACCAACGATTCAATTATGTTCATTCCATTCGATTCAACCACACCATGAACCAAAAAAAGGCCTTGTAACTTCACGATTCCCCGTTTCCCGTTACCTATTGATCTCCTTCAAACTCTTCCCCTCTTTTTATACCGCAAACCACAAACTCACTCTGCACAACACATAAGTATTCGCCTCAATCTAAATTGGCTTTCGATCGTCACATGCCACTTGGCCCCCAATAATAACTTGACGTGGCTTTTTTTTTCATCACACGCATACACCCGTGGTTTATCAGCCACAACTGCCATTAAAAAACGGAAAGTGGCTTGAGTGGCTTAACTTTCTTACAATAGCATCACATCTAGCCTTGGCTCTTCCTGCTTGCCTAACTCGGTTATCGTATCTTTGAACATTCCTCTCTCCTTCTTGCCTTACATTAATATACGTACAAGTTAAAACCTTCCATCCATTCTATTCCTTTTCCCCATTCCTTATTAACTCAGGTCCAAGTCCATCATAAAAATAAAAATCATCCTCATTCTTATCCTCATCCATATCCACGCGATCTCAAAATCACACTAATAGTTAATCTCACAATCCCACAATCTCATCTCTCATCTAATTATGTCACACCCTAGACACACAACACCACAACCATACATATCACACCCTACCCTGCCTTGCCCCAACACCTTGCTCTTTATTAACCTTCCCCTCCCACCCCTTTCATAAAAATCCAAGCACAAAAAAAAACACAAATCTGCACATCCTAATCCTCATCCTCAAACCCAACACCACAACCATCTATAGCGAGCGTGCGCACAAACTCCCAAGATTACGATCATACGATCGGGATTATCGGAATCAATGGTTGGACGTGCCGGTAAGATAGGTGAGACATGGCTGGTTGGTGCTTGGGTGACTGGATCCGTTTTTTTCTTTCTTTCTTGGAAAGAGTTTCTTGGCTTTGGTGTGCTTGTGAACTTTGTGTTGCCCAGGAGTGGGAGATGGGTTAGGTGAGTTTGGTGTGCGTGCTGGGCTGGGCGATTTGCTCACGTGTTTTCTTTTGGTGAGTGTGAGGGATTGGGAATGAGGTATGGGATGTGGTCGTGTTCATTTTTGGAATGTGATTGTATATTTTTAGAATGATACAGAATTCTAGATCACATCCCTCCGATACTCACCTTTATACTCACGTGATAATCACGTGTCTTATGCAAGTGGCTGTTCTCGATCTCATCTTCGTTTGCACGTGTCTCTATTAACTCTCGGTACAATCCTTATCGTACTTATCACTCACATCTCAGTTAATCTTTCCGTAACCTGAATTTCTACATCTCCAACACCTATCCCCAAATCATCCTTGCCAAAGAGCAATACTGGACAATATTTAGTAGACAGTATTTTCCTACAAGATATTTCGAAGATCTAACTGCTGTCAATCGACTTCAAAGTCTCATATCGATCAATCATTACATTCTTTACAGTTCCCAATCTCCATCACACTATCTCATTACCCAAAGGCATGAACTAACTTTCGATTTTTAGAAATAAAGATTGAATTTGTATATGTTCTTTATATGTTTCGAGAATGGGGTTGAAAGTATTAGATACCGAGATAATGGGAGGATATGGTATGAAGATATACCTAGGTATCTAAAGACATTCTTGAAGATTATTAGAAGATACCCACACTAGTTATAGGAAAGATGATAATACTACATCGAGAGGATACTAAAAAGACATAGGAATAATGCAACTACACTGCGGATTCTGCTTAAACACAGCAGGTTCTACATAGTAGGTATAGCAATTCGAAAACCTCGCAATATAAACCATCACGATCACCACAGCTTAAATATATACACACATCACGTGTACCCCATCTCATCTCATCACACTATATCACAGCCATCATCCATCCATCCATCCATCCATCCACCCATCACATCACATCACACTCAAACTCAAACTCAAAACTCAAATTCCCCCATGTTTCACCTAACTACCTCGCCTACTACCTATACCCCCCCAGGCCCCCAGGTACCCCCAGGTACCTAGCTACCCATTCGCCACTCACTCCTCAGTCCTCACCCCCCTAGCCCTACCAAAACCAAAACCCAGTTCCAAACCCAAATTCCAACCCCAAGCAAATTCCAATCAAAACATCTCTTCTCTTCTCTTCTCTTCTCCCTCCAATTTGTCTACCTCGTCTACCTCCGAGCTCGTCTCGTCTACCAGGCCTAGCCCAGCCCAGCCCAGCCCAGCCAAGTCGATGCATCCATCCATCCCAAGACGAACGAACGAACCCGTTCGTTAATCACACCTCACCTCACCTCGGCTTAGAGTTTGCTTACTTGGAGCTTGCATCTATGAGTTGATGAGGTATGTAGATAGATACTTCGATTCCGATTGGGATTTCAATTTCGATTTCATTCTCGTTCTCGTTCTCATGAATCTTATTTTCCTCCGCTATTCTCTATTCTCTATTGTAAATTCAACTCTACCTAGGTATGCTAACTCCCTACTCCCATCAATGAAATAAAACAAAATGAAATGTCATAAAACACAACACAACAAAGCATAATACTAAACTATCTCAATTCCCACATTCATTCCCATTCTCAGGATCAGATCAGATCAGATCAGATCACAAACCTAAACACAAAGAAACCTAAAGAGAAACAAAAAAGGCTTCTCCTGTCTAGACTGCGGCCTTTTCACTTGTCACCTATCTTTTCACCACACCATAATACACTATATATACTATACCATACTATACCATACCATACCATATTATACCATGCTATCCACCCCCATCCATCGCGCTTTGCGGCACAGTCGCAACACAACCTAGGTATCCAAGCTCACTGATCACGAATTATAATTATGCCTTCACAATCATTACAATCACCATACTCACCCCCCAGCATTACAAATAACAAACAACAAATTCTCACTCTCAACTCTCAACCAAACACATTTCAAAGATGCTATATCATTTTTCATTCTTCATTTTTGATTCTTGATTTCGATTTTGAGCGATTTCTCTCCATCCCTAATCCTTCCCCATCTTCTCTTTCCTTCTCCTCCCCTTACATCTCCACAGGTCACCTCGTAACCCATCGCTATACAATCCACCGCCCTCTTCTTGATTTTCAACTCCACTTCCTCTCAATCTCTCTCATCCTTCACCTCACTCCCCCATCCATGAATTATAATCTACACATAAGCAGGAGCACTTTCACCACCCTAATTTTGATCTCCACTCCAATCCAATCCCATGCCATCCCAATCCCCTAAAGACATACTATCCAATCCTATCATCCCAAACTCCCAATTCTTTCAATGTTCAATACACCCAACACCCAATTCTCTAACGTTTCTATGATACACATATAAAATCATCAATCGTATCTTTCCCTCTCATGCATTCAATACGGTCAACCCATGTGTAATGGATTTCTTTGTGTCGCGATCGTCAGTACCAAATGTTGCTTTGCCTTTATCTTATCTTTTTGCGGCTCTAGACTCCGTTCCAATGTTCATTCTCCGCAACTTCGTATTTCCTTTGACGATTCTCTACTATAGTAGATACGAAGGGGTGTATGATCCATTCATGATCATTTCAATACCTCTTTTGTGACGGGAAGAAACACTTCTGGCCTGCTCCATCATGCTGAATATCGAGGAATTTCACTCGGTGTCTCTGCTTTTCATCTCCTGTTGCCTTCAATGTGACAGAGGATTATATTGACAGTCAATGCTTTTAATTTTCTTGTATTATACCGACAGGTAGTTTCAGGATCAACGTTTAAAATTGATGATTGCCAACTATACAAACCATTAGTATTCATTCGAACAATAACACACAAGATACATACCACACTATTGCAACCATAAGCCAATTTTTTACCATGTGCATCCCAGCTCAAAGCATGTTCATCTTCTCCATTTGACTCAGTCGATTGTGGTGTTTGCCAGCCATTTCCAGGTGGTCTATTCCAAGTTGCTCGAGGAAAGTAAGCATCGTCAACTTTCCAAATAAAAACCCGATCACTAGTCGCACCAGCAATGAACGCGCCATCTGGAGTGAATTTAACCTTGAAAACACTAGTCGAGTCAATTGTCATTGAGCATTTTTGCTTTGGCTCCAGAGATTTGGCATTCCAAATGCTGACAGCGCCATCTTCACTAGATGAAGCCAACAACCTTTCATTGCTTTCACTGATTTCATTCTCCGAATCAGATGGAGGTAATGGTTGCCATTCAAGGGAAGTAATTGGTCCGGTATGAGCGTTGAATGTTCGAGAACGACCTTTCTCATCCCATATCTAAGAATATTAGTAATGAACAAGATTAACAGTGAAAGTACCTACATCAATCATACCACTTTGACTACCAGTAGCAAGTAACTTTGATTCCCTGTCGAAAGTAGCATGCGTTACACGATGGTCGTCACGATGCTCATATTTCGTCAAATATTTGATCTTTCCATCCGCGAATCGAAAGATCTGTAAAAATTCATTTCCGTAAGCCATGAAATCCTCATCACTCATCCATAGACCTTCAAGCGGGGATTCGAAAATTGGCATCGATGGTATCGTATGTTGTATTGTTGTAAAGTCGGCCATCGAGGTGACCGTCAAGGTTGATGCTGGTGTAGAAAGCCCTTTAAGTGTGATTGGAGAAACTGTCAAAAATAATGTATTCGAGAAGTTCCACTTCAGAGAAACGATTGGACCTTCCATTGGACTAGAGGTGTGCAATAGTTGACCCTTAGCAGTCCAAACAGTAACAGTTGCGGTTCCATCAGGTTCCTCGCTCGAAACAAGAATATGGTTTCCATCCGAAGACCAGGTCACTTCATTGACCATTGTCGGTTGAGGGGCGAGAGGTTGGAGAAGAGGAATACACGGTGGAACAATCCCATTCATATTCATGCCTGAAGCATTAGGGTTGTGAGTTCCATTGATATGATCGGCGACCGTACTTGATAGATCCCACATTCGAGCTAATGATTCAGTACCCCCCGCAGCCAAGAGATTTGGTAATTTTGGATTCCATTCGCAACGATATAATACGGTCGACTTTGACACATTGTCATCCAATAAGTCTAGGTACAACGTTTCGGTTTTAAGATTTGTAACTTTCTCGGACTGTGTGCCCCTTTCTGGTCCAATGGTGGCGGTGACTGGTGATGGCAGTTGCTCTGGTGATGGATAAGCGTGACCATCACCATTTTGATCAACATCAATTTCCATGGGCGTTGAAGCCGAATCGTAGTAATTTGAGCTTCCATTTCCATTTGTGGTTCCATTTGAAATACCATTTTCATAACCATTGGTAAGTCGTGGTTTCTTTCCTGGTGGACCATTTGAATTCGAAATGGACTCTTCTTCTAGTTGATGTTTCCGAGCAATTTCCAAATCCTCATTGTTGTTGAGGGGCTCTTGAGGTGAAGTGATGATGGGAATAGTTCTCTTTGCTATATCCAAGGGACCAAAAACACCCATTGGTGTTTCCGAATCTGAAACATCTTGAGAGCGTCCTTGATGTTGACGGAATGCCTAAAAGAAGGGTGTTAATTGGAAAGAGTCTCTTTGGTTGATATGTATGCAACCAATTAAATAGTACACGATGTTGGGAGAACAGATCTATGAAGTGGAGTGTGGAATGAAGTGCAAAACTTTGTCGATTGAAGTATGAGTGAAGAGGTATGAATGAATGTGTATTTTGTCAAATGAAAGATAAATCAAAGTCACCCAAACCAAAACAAGAAATCATGTGTAATGGCATAAAAAATTGTATCAAGTAAAAATAGAAAACGTAACGGTTTGAACATACCCTTGATGCTTCTCTGTTATATGCATCATAAAGAAGACCTTTGTTTAGAACGGAGACTAGTGCATGCTTTCCGACATGGGGCGCAAATGGTAATAAATCTGGTTGTTGAACGTCCCACTCTTTTGAAAGGTGACGAGCCGCTCCTTCGTAACCTGCAATAGAGACGAAAGAATTTTGATCAGTTCAATGATTCTTCATACAATAAATCCCCCAACAACCATCTTTTGATGACCTCAGGCTTCAAGAAACCCAAGATAGTTAGGAAAAGGTTGAATGAGGATTTTGGACATATTATCTTCATCTTCATCCTCATCCTCATCCTTATCCTTCTTTCCCTTTCCGTTCCTTATCTTCTCCCTTCTTCAATGTACTTGTACATACCTGATTCTATTAAATATCTATAATACAAAGTACAATAAATTGCTGTTAGCGAAATGTAATCTCAAAGCCACCCCGTACCTGGATTGAGAGAGAGAGAGAGAGAGAATGTGTGTAAAAGAGAGAGAAAACCCGAATGAATGGATCACGAGGAAAACACGTACTTCCAAATGATATAATTCACCTTGTCCGAGGTTAAAGTTTCCTTCGTCATTGCGATTTCGTTCGTCTTCGAGGAAGGCCAGACGTGGTGGTGGTGGTGGTTGTTGTGGTTGTTGTTGTTGTTGTTGTTATTGCTCCTGTTGTTGTATAGATACTTCTTCGATTTGATATAGTGATGATCAAAAAGATGTCTGAGTCGTGATTGTGTAGCTTCAAAGGTTGATGTGTGTTGAATTCAAGTACAGTACAGTGGAAAAAGCGAAATTTGAGGTATGGGGTATCTCTATCGTACTTGGGGTATTGAATTGAATGGGATCGAATCGAATGCTGTGGTATCGTGGGGTTGTAATGTATGATGATTTGCGCGCTGGATGGTATCTTGTAAGGACCGTGAATTTCAATTGTTGAGATGGTGGTGATGATGTTGTCGATGTATGTAAAATGGATTTTAAGTTGTTGTAGTTATGTTTTTTTTGCGGGCTGTGTTGAATTCGAGATTGAGGAATGGATGGAAAAGAGACTTGTTCGTTGCAACTTGCCGGCTTGTAGCTAGAAGCTAAGGACGATATTAAAAAAACCCAGAGACGAAAGATGATTGGATGGGAAGTGGGTAGAGATCCAAAAGAATTCAAGCAGGGGAGGAGGAATCATTGGATAAAAGTAAAAAAAGGGTATGAAAGTGCAATAGGGACGATCTTATTAAAGTAGGCTAAGCTCTATTGGGAACGGACTAGTACCGAGTAGGTATTTCTTTTCCTCTGTGTCGAAAAGATGAAATTGTATGATTGTATGATTGTATGAAGTGGAGTTACCCTTCAATACCAGGTATTGTGACTCTGGGATTTGAAGCGATCACGAATTCTATGTGGATGATTGACCGAGTGAGGTCAGAAGTGATGATGGAGAGAGAGAGAGAGAGAGAAGAGAGGAGAGGAGAGGAGAGGAGAGGGAAAGAAATACGTATACGCTTGAAATGCTCAGATGAATATATAATATGTGAATATGAGCATGTGAATAAATTGAATTGAACGTCTCATTTAGAAGATACTATTCACTACTATTCAAGGTGTGATTCTCATCTGTTTGTTGCGTGTGCTTCTATTCGTCTTGTGCTTCTACTTGTGCTTCTACCATGGCGGCATGTTCATCACAAAGGCAAAGAGAGGGTTTGAGATCAATGGAAGCGGTGGCATGGATTATTTCTAAAGTACCTGGTACCTCAGGTTACAAGTAGTAAGGTATGCGCATGACAAGCAGCCCCCCTCAAAAACAGCAATGAAAGTCATGGCATGGTAGTCAAGGAACATTTATACTTTACTTCATCCACATTCACATTCACATTCACATTACATCCATATCCATATCCATATCCATATCCACGTCCACATCCACATCTAAATCACAATCTACTCGGGAATCCAATCTATACGGTTCTGTGCTACTATACCATAGATACGACTGTACAATACTGCATCATTAATCCCATCCAAGACTTGTCAAAAAGCATCCTATCAATCTGGAGATCATGTACCGCTCACCCACCCACCTGCCACCTTACTATAATAAACCTACAAGGGGTCAGACGGACGGACACGGGGATTCAAAAGAAACGAGAGAGCTTAGAAGCGACCGGTACAGTACCGTACAGAGAAGTAGAAGCAAAGCCGAATAAACAATTGACAAGGGATCCAAAATTTACGACTGGAAGTGTGATCGTCTGCCCTATCGAAAATCGAGATGCATGTACAGTAGTATAGTAGTATGTGAAAGGTCTATCTATCTACTTATCTATCTATGGCTTGAGTCCACAAACCGCTTGAGAATGATAGGATGGTTAATAAATGATGGAGAAAAGAGGAGGGAAAAAAGATCCCCTTCATTTCGATGTTCATACATGAAACTAACCATCTGGAGATTCCCATTTCTATTTCCATTTCTATTTTCATTTCCATTCCTAATTCCCATTCCCTTGATCCCGTTCTTTGATGCCTCTCTTTGTTATTTATTTTCCGAATCTTTGTTGATTGTATGATGGATGATCTGAAGAGATGACACGAGATGATAAAGCCGACAGCGAGATTGATTACCTTACAACACATTCGACCATTCGAATTTGAAAAAATCTGAATCTTGAAAATGACGGATTTGGTGTCAATGTCCTGACTGAATCTACCTAGGCAGTATTAGTATAGTATAGTATAGTAAGTACACTTGGCTTTCTCACTATAACTTTCCAAAACTCTTTGACTGACCATGAGACTCTCTGGTTAAGTAACGGGAATTTCCTCGAGTCAAAATTGGTGGTTACATATCACACACTAAAGAATGGAGATCTTGGCTAGAACTAAATAAATGGAGTCTTTTTCTGAACTTTCTTCTAGACCATTAAAGGCTTAAGATATTGGCTGAAGATGCTTCCGTACATTTAAGAATGCATTAAGTGATAGGCGAGCTGGATTCGAGGACCTAGCAGGTAGGGTGTACTACTTTTACTAGGTACCTAGTATGTACAACGGCGTACGATATGTAATGCTTGCTTGCTTACTTGCTTGCTTGTCTGCTTGCCTTTAATAAAGATGGTGGGATAGAATGGGGTGGCGATGGTCGGTTTGTTTGAAAGTTAGATGGATGCTAAAAGATGTGCGTGTGCGTGTGCGTGTGTGTGTACCTAGTATGTGTGTGTGACAAGAGAAATGCCTGTCAATAACAAATATACATTAACTAGTTATACTATTCTCATATAGTATTATTTTTAGCTTCTCGTGAGGAAATGCTACCACGTAAGGTAAAGCACGAGTGTGGAATATCTGCAACAAAAGGAAAGAGAGAGAGAGAGAGAGAGCTCGGATGAAAGATCCATGGAAGTACGACAACAGTTTGTTCCTGTTCCCGTTGTTGATCAACGTCTCATCCCCGAGTAAGATTCATTCCTATCTCTACGGAGCACATTAATTCTTTACAATGAATAACAATTCAGATGATTAAATTCTCTAGTGATGAAAACTTGTAACGGAATACTATCTACCACCTACATACCTACCTACCTACCTAGGGACAGTATTACTACACGCACGACTTGACGCTGGTCTCGGGGATCACAACCTACATAGCAGATATGTAACTTACCTCCAAGATCAACGCTTTTCTCTCCATCTTTCTTTCTCGACTAAGAATAAGGGACGGAAGTGCGAAACAGACTAAATAGTTAGCAGCAGAAGATAATTGATGAACGACTCGCTAGAACTACTAGGTTTTAGGTAGAATATGAATTTCAAGAAATTAATTCCCAAATACTGATGCCTAGGCGTGATGATGATGCACAGCAGTAGCTCAAATGTGATCCCCTGCCCTGGGGTTCCAAATATTACGAGCGATGGGAATAGAACCATAACATCCTTTCCCTTTGCCTTTGCCTTTCCCTTTGCCTTTCCACCGTGACACAAATGCTACACCGCGAATCTATTCACATTATCGGTAGGTACGAGGGTACATACCTAGATAGGTAAGGTTTCCCTAGTATGTGGACGAGGTGGGTTAATTCAGGTACGTGGAACTTCCAACTGTATCACCTAGACACTATACCAAACCCATACATCATTCTTACTTGCGCATATACGATTCACGATTCTTTCTTTACTCAGTGCATTTTTCGGTACCGCCTCTCCCCTCTCTTCTCATCAAAAGTGTTGGTTGACAAGCTGCATCCATATCCATCACACGCATAAATAATTTAAAAAAATCGACAAAAATCGACAAAAATCGACAATCTGGATGAACTTCTGCCAATCGTACTTCGCCCACATTTTCGGAATTTCTACCCGGCATGTTTCTGGCCAGGAATCGACGGAGTAAGTTGGAGCTAGTCACAAATCGGGCTTAGTACATCTCCATAGCCTCACACCCTTCACGTGGCTTACAAATTTTCAAAACATGCCGGATCTTATTCTCTCTTGCTTCAGCCTTATGTTTGAGGCTGGATATTTTGGGCTTACTCGTTTACAAGGCCGAAACAATTGAGATGGTCTGTGCTTTGAATCCTACCCTGATTGGATTTGATGACACTTTATTTTTATTAAGGGAAAGCTTGATGAAAATGACCAAAGCTTTATTGTATTGAAGATATACCTAAGATATCGCACGTCAACGTTCGAAACTGCAGATTCCCATACCTATCTACCTACCTACTTATCAAGGAGGCAGGGTCTAACATCACTTCTACGGTATTTCTATACACTCATAAATATGCCACCAAGATTAAATATTCCTCCAGTGACGAGGATACTACTCATCGCATTACTATCTGAATCCATTCTGAGTGCCGCAATTCGATACAAACAATGGAATAAGGAAACCGCCGCAGAGCTTCACGTAGTAGTTCCATACCTCTCGCTCGTACCTCAATTATCTTTTGTATATCCCTGGACGTTTTTGATAACGACATTGGTGGAAAATAATGTGTTTACGCTGGGGATCGCTGGAGTGACGTTATTTTATGGAGGAAGATATCTGGAGCGAGCATGGACATCGAGGGAATTCGCAAAGTTCATTGTAGTCGCATCACTCATTCCTAATCTTTTGACCTTTGGGACTTTGGTTTTCTTCTTTGCTATTACGGGTGATATGAGCTGGACGTGAGTTACTCGGATTTTACACATTTTCTCCTTGAAATCGTATCTATCCATCTATCTATCCCTTCAATCAACTAACACCTTAGCAAAAGTCTCAGCTCAATAAACGGAACCATCCCCCTCCAAATCTCCTTCCTAATCGCCTTCTCTCAACTCGTACCAACCCACACCGTCACCCTCTTCAAAGGTATCCTCTCTCTCCGCGTCCCCCGCTTCCCCGCCCTCCATCTCCTCACTATCCTCACCCTCTGCGCCATCCAACTCCTCAGCATCTCCTCCCTCTTCCTCGTCTCCTACGCTTTCCTCGCCTCCTACACCTATCTCCGTTTCTACAAATCTGCCTTCCCCGACCTCGACTCCAACCAATCCCCCACTCTCCGCGGCGACGCATCCGAAACCTTCGCTTTCGCAGAATTCTTCCCCGGTCCTCTCAAACCCCTCATCGCTTCCCTCGCAGACACAATCTTCAATACTCTCGTCGCTCTCAAAATCTGCACTCCCTTCTCCGCAGCAGATGTCTCAGCCAGCAGAGGTGAATCCTCATATATTCCACAAAGAACTGCCCCCGGCGGCGCAAGAGCAGAAGCAGAAAGAAGAAGAGCCCTAGCTCTCAAAGCCCTGGATCAGAGATTACACGCCGCGAGCAGTAAGAATTTACCGCCGCCTGCTCCCTCGGGTCCAAGTATCGCGACGCAACCGCAGCCCGGGACGCAGACGGCGATGACGAGTCAGCAGGGGGGATTGTTGGGCGAAACGAATTATGTGCCCGAGGAACATGATGAGAATAAGGGGAGTTCGTGATGAGATTGGTAAATTGGGGATCAGAGAAGGTTCTCAATGGGAATGGATAATGAGTAGAAGCTTTTTGATACAGTCATGCGCTAACTTTAATGCGGATGGAATTGTCTCGGGCATGGATACTTGGACTCTGCATACTGGCTTTGGTGATTACCTAGGTATGCAGAGATTCACTTGGGTGGATACTTTGTCTTTGTTTCATGGCCGTTGTATTGCATTGTGCTGTGTTTCTATGGTTCTATGGCATCCTGTTGGAATTTGAGTGTATTCTATATCTCTCTCCCAGTTCAGGTCTTCAACCGAGCATTCGAAATGATTATATCTATGATACCCACTACTATACTATATACATATGCCATATTCATCCACCCATTCAGCCTTTCAACCTCTCTCTGTGTGTGTGTGGGTGGGTGTGTGGGTGAATATTCATTAAGTATCTAATTCGATACATACTACGCGGATATCTCATTCTTGGCTGGGTGTTTATATATCCATCTATCTATTCGGTAACTGTGTTTTCTTCCTTGGTATAATGTATGATGTGTGATGTGTGTCTTGATTGGATTGAGTATTTGAGTCTTGGGGTTTGGACTTGGGGGTCTGGTTTTTGGGGTTTGGTTTTTGGTTGGTGGTCATTTGTATGTGTGTTTGTGGAGGTATATAAAGATGTTGTTGATATGGGTATATAGATGTATTTGTAATTGTGAGATTTGTGATTTGTTACTGGGTGATGGGCGATGGGTGATGGGTGGGCGGATGGGTGGATGGATAGGTAGGTGGATGGGTAAGTATTTATCGTGTATATCTCCTATTTTGGCGAGGTAAGTGGATAGGTGGGTATGTTGGTAGATGAGTAGGGAGATAGGGGGGTAAGATAGGAGGGTGGGAGGGGATATCGTCGGTGTATGTTGTATTAGGCGGGGATGTAGAGGGACAGGGAGATGTAAATGAATAAATCAAAGTGAGGGTTCTGTATCTTTGAACTTTGGAAGAAGGGATGTGGAATATGGAATATGGAATATTGAATGGTGGTTTGGGGTTTGGGGTTTTGATTTGACGAGGTTGGGGGCCTGGAGAGATGGAGATGGAGCGATGGATGGATAGAACGGTAGTGAAGAATAAGGGGGTATGGATGGTATGATGTTGGCGAAGCTCGAAAGGAGCTGGTCTGGCTTGGCTTGGCTTGGCTGTGAAGATATCGGGTTTGAGTTTGGAGGAAGGAGGGTTCGAGATTTGAGGTTTGAAGACTAGCTTGAAAATTAGATTGGAGATTGAGGGATATTTGAGGAGATGAGAGGGAGTCGATGAATAAGTAAGTATATAAGAGAATTTACAGAAGCGAAGAGAGAGAGGTAAGAAAGGAGATAGAAGATACGCTAACCAAGAACGAGGAGTTGAATAGGAATGAACTACGGGAAGTGTAAAGTTCTTGTATGCTAAATGGGGAGGTAGTTGTGAGATATTGAGCAACGATGAGGATTTGGGATTGAGTGCATATAACAAGGTCGGTGTAGCAAGGAAGTTTGTGATGGGAATCGTGATACTTGGTTCATTCAATGGAGATTCGAGGGGAAGGATGTGCTTCGATCTGGAGAAAGATGGGAGGTATGAGAACGTTAAGGTTTAGATTGTACTTGATATGTAGGTGTGAGAAGCCAATGAAGCGGATGGATATGTGAAGGGGGATTAGAAATGAAGTTGGTGAGGTGAAATAAGGCGGAATCTGAGGACCTTAGGGTGTCCAACAATTAAAACCCTCAGAGTGTTTAGTTTCGTTTAGATGTTGAAGATAGTTGTGTCATGGAATTAAAGATGACAACTCCAAAGCCTCAAAGCCAGACTCTACAAGTATTAGTGGACTGCAGTTCAGACTATCAGAAACACTGGCCCACCCGAAGGTGGAAAATAGTGGAAGAAACCCATTGTATGCTCGAAATTAGTTCATATAATCAAATGCACAAGAGTTTTCACTATAGTAGAGCGAATACGAGTTTGGATTGCTGATCATTGATTATTGTACATATTAATCTTGGATTCTGAGAGAAAGCCAATGATAGTTATGCACTTCGGTACGAACCAACTCTCGATATCCTCATGATATAGACAAATAACTAGGGAATATACAGTTGTTTATGTTGAAGAAACAGGAAATGATTCTGGATCATGGGCATCCTCCATGCGAACCTTGTTTTGTGTATGTCCAGCGCCATATTTTACATGCCGTTACAGTAATTATCAAAATGAGCCTTCTTACTCGATACCACCATCATCGTCGTCATCATCACCATCTTCATCGTCTCCATCGTGAATATAGTGGCCAAAATCATCGTCATAATCGAAAATATCATAATTGTCGCTATTGATATCCTCAGCACTATCATCACTATAGGTTTCGTGTCCTCTTTCCTCTGACACTCTCGTAGCGGTGGCCCAAATCTCGTCCATGGTTATACATTCGTCTCCCGCCGGCATACACTTCTTGATGACACGGTGCTGTAGTACTTCGCCCAGAGAACTTGACCAAGTTCCAGTGTATGATGCGGAAAGCTTTATTGGATAAGTTTCGTCCTCTTCTTCACGATCCCAGCCCTCATGCCAAACACCAGTGAAATAACAAGACTTGAGCTTCAAACCAGTTTCAAGTGTATTGAAAACATTGCCCCAACCAGGACAGTTACTCGCCATCGTCATCGTATCAAGTGACAAATGTTCTAGTGTACCCGCATGCTTTTTAAGAAACCCTGAAAAAAAAGACTTTGGTGCACGAGAAATGACGAAGATCAAGACTGCGTAACTTTGGGAGACTCTCAGTGCTTCCAATTACCGCATCCAAAGGGATTGGCAACATTGATCTTGTTTGAGGTTCCCCCAAGTCGATACGAAGACTCTCGAGATTAGAGGCGAGAGACAAAAATTGGTCAAGGGAAGGAACAAACACATCGAAGCGAATTTGCCATTCTGAATAGCTGACGTCGATAGTGATGTCGATATGCTGAGCATGCTTCAACACTGGAAGAGCCACATCGTTACTGCTCATTGGCAACAGGCTGAAGAATGACAAAGGTAGAGCTGTGTCTCTGAAAGTCGTCAGTTTTATGCCAGCATGGCTAGCAGCAACAAGTAGCCCATGTAAAATTCCGGGTTTGTAGTCATTATAGCCATGGCTCGATCCAGAGTTGAACATCTCTTTACATAAATATGCCTTGCAGTTGTAAGAGTCTATGACTTGATCAGATGGAAATCCAGCGTCATCCACGACGATCTTGTTGAGTTTTGAAAATTTTGAGATGGCTTGTGCGAAGACAACAATATCGTAATTTGACTTAGTCAGGTATACTTGACATTGGCGAATTTGGTTGTAAAGTTCATACCCCTTGTCCAGGTCTTCTTCGTCGAGGGGATACAGAAGATCCGGCCTTTTATATACGCAACGGTGATATTCGGCCTCACCAAAATCTCGCAAGGTATGTGGCTCATACAAGATGCTTCTGACATGCTTCGAAAGATTAGCTTGTTTTGATATATTCAGCAAGTTACTGAAACTTTTCTCCGTGAACATAACATGCAAATCTTGAACGAGAGTTTTAGACGCGACCTCCGCACAAACTTTGTTCGCCAATCGAAAATTGGTCAAGTCCTGGCGGGAAAGAGATCCGCAGACAAGAACAAGAAGTTCCGTAGCTAAGGTATCCGTAATTGACTTGCCGATGTAGAGTGTTGGGGTCGGCATGGTGAGAGAAGATATAGATCGAATATTTGGTAATACGGAGGATTTTGACGTATGTGTGAAGGCTTGAAAAGAGGTAAGGTAAAGAAACTCTTTTATTCCATACAGCTTGGAAGGTTGTGGAGGCTCAAACGTAACTCCTGACCCTCTGTTGAATAAGTTTGTGGAGATGTCGATGTTTAGGAACTTGAAGATATTCCAAGCAGCTTTATATTTATTTGTGCGAGTAAAACAAATGCTACGGCCGCACGATACTTAGAAGTGAATTTCACGAAACCACGCGTAATTTCATTTGAGATTGCTATTGGCGTACCATAGAGAAGAACATTGAGAATTTTTCTGCCTTTATGAGAAATTATGCTTTATTGCCCCTTGAGATTCGTTCATTATTTCATGTCAAAATCATAAAATTCTATACTTCAAGTTAGCTCTCCAAGTGAGATCTGTATGAAAGAAGCATAACTCACGTTCTCTCTTTCTTTGGCTTATCGCGCCGTTGTTCCTCTGTTCTTTCTTATTACCCATAGGGTTTGATTTGATTCACTGTTGGCCCGCTCTATGCCATTTTCAATATCCACCGAGTGTCATTTTTCTTTCTCTTTTCTTGTTTCCATCTTGGAGCCTAACTCTTTCGTCACTCCAAAGGCAATAGGATGCATGAAGAATATCCACACTTCTACAATTTTGATGAGATATCTTATCACCACCGCATCATCGAGCTTCATCCATTACTAATCACGTCCTAAATCACGCCGACAGCCTTCAGCTCGATGTTTTCCTCATGCTCCGGAATATGATATAGTAAAGCTTGAGACCGCGGATAGAGGGACGAACAGGCAAGTCCACAAGAGTGCGCTCTTGCTAATATGGCAGATTATCTGGTTCTGCTGAGGAGTATCATGGTGATGGAAGCATAGTATTCTGTCGTGAGACCAACAAGCATCACCATCAGCGCATCTATCAGAAAGCACCCAGAAAGTATCGCACAGTTAGAAAGATAGAAAATAGCATAAGCTGGCAAGCCAGTCGAAGAGAAGTCGTCCAAATTGGGACTTTATTCGGAGCAACTTCGGATCAATAAGTTCGCTCCCCTAATCAACCAACCACCATTGAAACTCGTGACTTTCATACACTTCTGAACTTATGTTGCAGATCTGATTTGGGTGTTCTTAATCCTTCGATCCTTCCACAAAAGTAACACAGCAAAAAATTGGAAGCGCCGAGAAGGGACCTAATAATAAGTGGTCAAGACTTGGAGAAAAATCAGAAATCAAAAATCATACACCTCGATGATAATTCAATACTAAAACGGCCAATCATTATTTCTCTTTATTCGTTACGATGGCATTGATTTGAGCTCAATGAAATACAGAATGTCTCAAAATTCACAGAATGGAATCATGAGATTGAACTTTTGATTGAATTATAAAAAGTAGGTCTTTGAAGCCCCCTTTATATTCTCAGCGGCTCAAGGTTTAGCATTTTCGCTGTCTTGTGGAGAATGACAGAATGACACTGTCTTAGTATTATGATACAACAGTTTTTTACTCCAAGATCACTTTGATATGGCATATCCCTTTATATCGCGGCCTTGGTGAGCCTTCGATACCTCCGCTTAACAACAATCAAACCCATTTTGCAAACAATACCAAAAGTAGTAAGCCCTGATTATCCTGAATGATTCGAGCATCAATTTACATATCATCGTTCAGCTCAAAAATGCACCATGCAGGGTAAGGTTGCACTGTGTCAAGGGTCTCACCATCTCCATTCTGAGAAGAGAGTGAAGCGCCTACCAGGCCGGCCACAATCATAGCATTGACATTCATGTCTCCACTGATCCGAACGTTAACCTCACACTTTCCAGTAGGTATATCCTGAATTTTGATTAGTGGATATTTAGGAGGCTCCCTGATTGAACCAGTGTTCTGTCCTGAACTCCTGTCTCCTCCTTGCCAGTCTCCGTCTTCATTGAAGAGACAGAAAACTGTAAGCCACCCGGTTAAGCTTGATCCGCCACTTAAATTGTAAACATGAACGATTTTTGACCAGAAGTCTACTTGGGCTATGGCTCCAGGATTTTCGAAGGTTAGTATCATATTTTGGATTACCGGAGCAAGCATCTCCTTCCAGTGTATCAATTCTTGGTGGGCTGGCCCAAAGGATTCAAGCTTATCCAACCGGCGAAGAATTTCTTCCCAGTCTGATACCTCTCCGAGTAATGTGACTGTAGGTATACCACACAAAACGTCACACCTAACAGGTTAATATACGTTATGGTGCCTCATAGGATAAAATGTTCGGGCAGTGCGGTGACGTACCTGTAACTGAAGTACTTTTTCATGGTACTCATCATCACTGAGCTACATACGATGGTGTCGATACGCGTCGTGGTCGAAAATGCCGGTAAAATCCATGACTGGAAGCTCTTATCCACGATATTGTCCTAAATACAAAACAATGATGTGTAAGCTAACATGACACGTGACTTGGTACAAGAGTGTAGTAAAAATACACATACCTGGATCATGTTGGCCATATTAGTAGTGAAACTCTTGAAGTCAAAAGAATTCTGTTTAATGACTAGCTCCTTCTTCCCTTCATGCGCCACAAAGAAGGAACGTAGTTCCTCAGAATGCTTATTCACATAAAATGAAAACTGAGTCACAATAGCCATCCAAATATCGTCAGGACGAAGGACAAGATGACGATGCTGGTTGTACGCCTCGAGACAGGTATGCACTAAACCGTTCCCAGATGGGAAAATCTTACTCGCGATCTCTTCGGTAAGTGTCGATTGTATTATAGTGCTGTTGGATTTTGAATCTTTCGGGGCCAAATCCTGAAGTAAATCACGCAAGAATGACCTATCTGGATCTTGAACCGGGGCTGCTTTCGTTCTGAAACCAGGCTGTGGAGAATCGCGCCAGTTTGGCAGAAATGGTTCTGCATCATGCTTCGCGACTTTGATGGTTACTGGCATTGTTAAACTCAAAGGGTCCTTTGAACCTTTGACTCGGAAATTTGGATTAATGGAAGATATTCTATTGCAGTACGAACTTGTCCCTCGTCTATCAGCGTGTTTATATAGAATTTCAGTTCTATTCATCTGACGTCAGCTTGACGATGGTACGTAGCCCCCAAGCAATTTCGAACTTTCCAAATTTTTGCCTGGAGTAGGGTATCATCAGATGCCCCTCCCTGGCAAGAGATGCACTTTGCCTCATACTCACATTCAGCTGACACGACCGTTTTCGTACGCAACGATGTCACATTTTCCAAGGAGACTATCGATATATCTCTTTTTTTTAGTAGGTCTCTAAGAACTTTAGTCTTAGAATCAGATTAAATCGTTGAGTTGAGGTAAGCTTTAAGCTCTGCTGGCTAGGTCGTCAAAGTTAATGATGAGCATGTACACCGGGATTTGATATCAAGCTAGGCAACAATGGTTCAATAGTGGGATTCGGTAAAATCGGGTGATGGAGACTTTCTGGCTCGGCGTCTACGAGGAACCCCACTGTCTGCTGCCTATTTTCCTCGTATTCCAATTATCTCAATTTGATAGAATATGCATGTTCTCAACATGCATGTACTATCGAATGAGTCTATCAAGCTATTTCTGCGTGAGGCTTTAGATGGTGAGTATCTAAGAACACAATTCTGTCGATTCTCCGAAGACCAGATGATATCCCATCTTAATACGGAGGTTTCCTTTCACGTATACGTTATTTTTCTGCTTGGAGTGTCTTGTTTCGACTGTCTAAAACTCCGATTATGAAGCCGAATTCTCCTCGCATCGAGAGCTCCCAATCGAAATACCCAAAATACTAGGGAAAATCGCAATGCCAAATCTGGGGACTGAGTATTCAAGTCACTCTGGCCCGAAAATACTAAAACATGGAATAAATACCAATCGCATCTCAACTCCCTGTTTGTTGCCAAAAGGTAACAAGGAACAGTTCGAGTTACGATCCAAGAATGGGCGAGTGCCATCGAAATTAGGCTATCTAACGTATATATCACTCTTCTTTGGCTCCAAACCACTAAATTTCTTCGATCTTGTTTCTCTTCTTCGTTCCATATTCTAATTTTCCCTAGTTGACACGTCGACACCTAACCGCTGTTACCGAAAATTAACAAGGAACCAGATCATCCTGACAATGCGTCGTACTTGGAACAATCTTTTCTTCGCTTCTCCAGTAAGGTTATCTGTCCCCTGATTTTTAATAGATGTATTGAAGTTCCTTAGTCCCAAAATTTTTATTGCCAAAAGGCAGTAAGATCGCAGACAGCAAGCTTCCCTACCAACACTCACGTGTTATACGGATGCCTAAAGGTGACAATGATCGATAGAGCATTTTCTAAAAATGGAGTAGACGTAGCATAAACTCCGGAAGGAAAGGACCCAGAGCTGCCTGCAGTGGGATAGTAGTTGTAGATATGAAAGAGAAAGAGGGAGATAAAAGACCCCTAGTTGATATCCTACTACTTCGAGACTAGTGACTTGTTTTCATATTTAGCATTTATGAAACAATGAGGATATATGTTTTCGATATTAGTCAACTTCGATATCGAATATCCGACTGACTCTGGCCTGGAAGTTTCCAAATCATCAGATCAAGATTCTTCATACACTGAGTTTACAAACATGGAAACTTTGTCGTATTCCTCAAAGTGGAATGCCCAAGTACTCATAGCGTTGATTTGATTATCACCTCTCGAGCCTACACACAAAATTAGTCTTATGAATATCTCATCTAAAGCCCCCCCCCCCAAGAAGGAAAAACTTACTCTTTGCTCCCACATGTTGCACGGCCTGTTTCCCAAGTGCCAGTCTTTCCATACCCTTATTTTCCGCATAATCCTCAATCATCAAATCCGTCTGGCCACTTCCCCTTCCCGTCAAATAACTCCTCAATCCCTCCACCTGCTCCCTCGGGAAAACCATAGCCTGTGTACAGCATCCTCCACTATTCATCTTCACCACATCTTTCCCTCTGAATTCCCACCACGGCAAATTGTGTTTCCCAACCATGAACCCCAGAGTTATGAAGGCTGGTACAACCACCACTCCTATAACAAAAATCGTCCAGTTATCCAACCAACCTCCTGTTTTCCTTTTCTCGCCGATTTTGCTTCGTATAAATGCAAGAGCGGTAATTGTGCAGAGAGGAGCAGCAAAAAACAGTAGAAAATATCTATGTCGATACCAAAAATCTACCTCTTCGCTCCACGATTGAAATGTTTCTGTGTAGAAAAGTCTTAAATATATCCAATTATAAAATTTATCTCCAGGACTTTGAGAGAGAGACTCGATTTTATTGAGAGCAGAAATAGTGCGCTGGAACCAGTCATGAGCAAATACAATGTCATCCTCCATTATTGCTATATAAGGAGCGTGGGTATCATAGCAGCGGCTTAACGCGTATACATAATCGCTAGTGTATTGTTAGTTCTTGGAAGCTGCTAACCAGCTTGGCATTCTGAGTTCCAAAAGAAGAGAAAACTTACAAAACTCCTTTAATCTGCCATTCCTTCTGCTTCATTAATTCCTCTAGCCACTCTCTCCTCTCCCCTCCAACGTCATATCCACCATAATCATCTACTACTCTTACCAGCCATTCTTCCTCCCATAACGGATGAACACTTGGATCCATGTCTGCAAATAACACATGAATCCACACTCTCCTTCTTTCCTCCTCACTCAATCCATCTATCATAGTTCCTAGCGCTGCATCGATATACTGTCTTCCTTCATTCCTATCCTGCATATCGCGCTTAATGGTTACGTATGCGATACACATATCCGGAACCTCTTCATCGCCATCTCCATCTGAGTCTCCGGAAAGATTTGAAGTAGAATTACTGAACAAAGATGTTTGATTGCTCTCGACCAGATCGTTCAAAAATGATAAACCAGAGGATTGGCGTCGATCAGAATAGTCTTTTTCATAGACATGTGTGCTATCGAAAAATGCTGAGTGTGGATCTCGCCAATAAACATGACGGAAAAACGAAAACAACAAGAGCCAGATGGCGATGCTGGTTAGGAAGGAGAGAAAGGAGTTGCGGCTTGGGATGAGCGCATTAGGGTGTGGGAGAGAAAATTTGCGGAGGGAATTAGAATAATGCATGATATAGAAGAAATGGTTATTGCGTATAATGAAATGACGAAAATCTTTACAAGTAGAAGCCTCTGGGTGAGCGGAAGGAACTATCCTAATCCTAATTAGTAAGGAACTTCATTCACTCGACGTCTAATTTGCATTTAAACACGAAATCTCAATCATAAGATTGAAAGGCTCGAATCATTCACTTAAGAAGTATTGTATTGAACAAACACAAAGTTTGCGATTCATAGACGGGAGGGTGAATACATGACAGAGATAACTCAGCCTGATGGTAAGCACTTGCAAGGTGGTGTTGTGGGTATTTTATATGTATGCAGGATCAAACAGGCGCATAACATTTTACACGGTAAAAGCTAGGATATTGACATAAGGAAATCTTGGCGCTTATATCATGTAACATTTGAAAGCATTCAAAGGATGAAAAGTTGGGATTTACGAAGAGATGTCGCTGGACGGTTAAATGAAAATGCCCTAATTTGTTCGTAATCGTGGATGTATTGTTGGTGGCTTGATGCTGTGCATAGCCTCTTTTGTAGGACCGGAGGTGTGCAGTAAAAATTATGTTATTACCCGGTCGTACCTTCAAATGTAGGCTTGACTAGAACATAATGTTGATGAAGAATTACCAATAACCAGTGGCCGCTTCTCTTCTTGGTATTATTTACTGGGAGAAGAACTATCTAGTCTCCACTTTGAAAGGCTTCATTGCCATTCCTTCCGTCAACAAATCCAATACTCGGCAACCCTCGAGATACCCTGTATTTGCCAAATTTGTATTTCATTTGAAGCTCTTGAGTGCTTCCTTGCGGCTCACAGTAACTCGTTGTTGCTTTACACGAAACGTAATTTTCTACCAAGAATTTCTACATCTAGTGGTAAAAGTCGCAAGCAGTGGCAATGCCAGAAGAAGATTCCCAAAGTAGTTAGCATCTTAGTTACCCGCAAAGGCAAGAATAATATTATAGCCAGACCACTGATTGACAGAGATCTACTGAAGTATTGAGAATTAAAGGTGCAGAACCACTAGTGCTAGAAGGGTGGAAAAGTTCTGTATTCGTGCGCCTGGCAGTACCGATTCAACCGACTCAAGCAGTCACAGATACATCTCCAACTTCTGATAAAGGCTACGGAACTAGGAATCATTTTTGGAGGCCAATGAAGCCAGAATAGACAAATAGAATTGATGTCGATGCAACTTAGTATGCTCAACACAAAAATAAGAGAGATTAGTAATATCCCCAGAAGAACTTCCGGCATCCACTGAAGTGGCCAGATCCGAGGTACGCCGATGTTCGTCGTTGTCAGTCGTATATCAAAATCGATCTGGGCGCTTAAAATGTGATATTACCTATTGCAGAGCGGTTTGGCAAGATGGGATTCACTTGCTTTGACATCCACAAGGGAGCCATATCCCGCGTCCCTTGATGCGTCTTTCTCCATGTATCGATTCGACTGAGCCAAAACACTCGCTTGTGAGAAGCTGAATCTAAGGCAGGGCTATTTCTTCTTCCAAGATAGGGGATATTGTCTCAGATCTTGACAAAGGAATAGCACTTCCGCTTTCAAACCATTGCGATTACGCATAGACTAGTACACCAGATCCTCGCATTTGCTGTGGGGGAAAGTCCCTAAGTTCACCTTTAGATGCGACGGTGTTGCATAAGGTTCCATACGCTTGAAAAAGTTCACAAGGACCGTTGGCGGTAAAGCGTAAATGGTAGACACGAGCACAACTAGAGCATAAGTAAAATCGAAATTTAAACGAAGGATCAGAATCTGCTGCTTCAGGCCCATTCTTAGATCTCATTGTGGAATGAGAACCAGAGAGTTTGGAATACCTGAGCCTTACGCAATAGCCACCAAAACACCATGAAAAGCCATATCGAAGCTTTTGACGAGCTGTAGCAAGGCATATCCTTAGGATCAATGGACAGAATGCTCTTCCTATCTATTGGGGTCTGGAGTTTCTGTACAGACTGGCCTGTGAGGAGGCAACTGAGGCCCTGCCGATATTACAATGGAAGAAGCACCAGAATAATCCGTAAGAGACTCGAATCGGCAAGATCCTGGATTGAGGACCGTGCTAGGGTATCTGTTGCAGAGATTATAATACATCCCCTACGCCCGGATGACAACTCGGAGATTTCTGTGATTCCATCATCGCTAACTGAGCATATCCTGCTGGCTGAGAGAGAGCGTACTGTGATTGCTAAGATATGTCTCGAGAAGACAGACCAGACCGTAGGTCCTTCACCAATACCCGAAATGTAGTTCTGTGTAGTGTATGCCCACAATTATTGATTTACCCCATACTCAGTCTTGTTACACTCGCAATGACTGGATGCCGTCCTAGCAAAGCACGGATAACTTTTTGCAGGGCTATGCTTATCGGTGCGTTTGTAATTGATAGCATCGACCCGCTTGTATCAACATACATTCGTAATCAAAGATGCAAACATTCGTGAATAACACTGTATCAGCCTCCAAGTCGAAGGCTTCAATACATCATCACTGGCTTGACATGTCGTCTGAAACTTTATAACAGTAATGCCTCAGGACACTCAAGCTTTGCCAAGAAGCTTGATATGCATTTTAACATGACAACCAAAATGCTTGATTGAAGTCAATCTGAAGGAGTCGTCGACAGTCCATGGTGAGCTAAAACAACCCTGTGCAAGCCCCACAATGGCATAGCCCTACGGTTTGGTGGCCTCAAATAGGCAAAATATTGTCTCTAATGATTACGGCCGCAGAATTCTCCATGCAATTGACGAAAATGCACAGACCATATCCACATTTCCATCATTAGTGGGATCAAGCTGAAGCTCCGTCTTCTGTCTTATCCAAATGAGGTTTGCAAGATGTTGAGAGTTGTAACCGCTCAGCTACTTTGATGGATGATCATTTTGGAGCTGGAGAATTATATCAGATTGCGTGAGATAGTAAGTATATAATAAGAGGTAGACTTGGGCCAAGTATCATTAAATTTTTCAAATCGTCGTTGTCTTGCATTTTCATTCTATCAAACAATACTGTATTTTTTAATCCTATTAACACAACTTACATTACAACCATGGGCATTATAGTCAAACTCATTGGTTCAGGAGTTGGTCTTGTATCAGAAACAATTCACCATCATCGGAACAAGTCCTCGTCCAACCTACCACAAGCTTCGTCCAATGGCGAAAGTAGTAGAGCAGCTGCTCAATCAGATCATCAATACAACGATGCCCCTCCTCAATATGTTGAGCTATCCGCAGAAGATGCCGAGAGAATGATGGCAAGAGGCCAAGCTGTTCCAGTAAATGAGAAAGAAAAGCACGAACTCGAAAAGGAATACGAGCATGATGATTCCTCTCACACAGAATCAGAGGAAGGAGACGAGGAAGCTTGGGCTTTGGACGAAGCGGCAGATAAATCTGGCCCAGGCACACCTTCTGAAGAGTCTACACAAGATGCCAATGAGCTTGTCGATGTGTTTGTGCGGAACCATCCACCTCCAGCATATAGTGCTGAGAAACCGAAATTACCTTGTCCGGTCATTCTCCCACAACGCAGACCTAGGGATAAGAAACGCGGTTTCGTCAGAGCATATGCGCCAGTGTTAGAAGATTGCGGGGTTGATCAGGCTTCTTTCTTGGATTTCTTGAAAACATTTTACCATGCGAGCAAATCTTCTCCGTGGTTGCAAGTCATAAACGCGGCGGCCGGAATTGTAGGATTCGTGCCCGGCCCAATCACAATGGGTGTATCTATTGCTACTCAATTTGCAGTTGGTGTGGCTATGGAGCTACAATCACGATCAAGGTTGGTTCTTCCTATTTCAGTGTTTTCACAACGAGCTGATAGGTATTCTGCAGGACAAATACCTTCCTCGATAGAATAAACAATGAGTATTTCATGCCTCGTGGTCTTTACTGCTTAATACTTACATACAAGCCCGAATCATCGGAAACTCACTCATCTGTTGATATTACCAAAGCAATTACTTCATCCCTTGATGATACAACCACAGGTTTCAAGAAGACATTGAAGAACATTAAACTATCAAGCGGGACGTCATATGGAGAGCTCGAGATGCCAGAAGCAGCACCCTTGATTTTCCCAGCATTGGATCGTATTGCCGATATTGAGGAGAGTGATAACTCCCAGAAAAGTAACAAATTCAAGGACAGTGGAAAGTTCGTGACCGATTACTTCGATCGTCGAGCCCAAGCCAAATACGTTAGTTCTCCACTTTCCGCACTTTACTTATTCCGCCAGCTTCCCCAGGTTTTTTCGCTTCACCACACACTCTGAGCTAACGAAAATAGGCAATGCAAAATCCTACCAGCTCACTCGCAACGCCTAGACCACAATTTCTCTCCCGCTACTCTGACCCGAATCACCCTGCTAGTAGTGGGTCACTCATCTCCCTCATCACTGGCGGTCATATCAATCCGCAAGCGCGAAAAACGGAGCGAAAAGCTGCGAAGGAAGAAAGAAGGCAGAACAAAAGAATTAGAAAAGCGCACCGAAGAGGAGAAGTCATTACTCCGGAGACGGGACTTAGGAGAAAGAGAAAGCCCGGACTTATAAAGAGAATCTTGCAAAAGGTTAGTTTTAGAGCATCAAATTTCCCCGCTAGTTTTTCATGGAGTGTACACAAAGCTAACTATTTTTAGGATGTCCTTTACCTCATGGTTGTGAGTTATGACCGGAGGAGTGCGCAATATCAGGCTGGTATGCAAAGTGTCGTGGAAGAAAGGGGGGTTTAATGACCATGTGATACGCTGTAACGAAAATTATACCGGGTAACCATCGTTTTACTCTTTGTCATTATCGACCTTTGGAAAATTCCGGTCGGTCCCCATGCGATGTAAATAATATTCAGGCATCCCTGCCTTTCATAACCTCATTTAATTGATATTCAGATTCTTCTTTCATTGTAAGATGTCTCAAACGCTGGCTTAGCGCTGAGATACTTACGAAGCATATACATAGCAGTGAAAAGGTCTTGGGGTGCGGTACACCAAGCAGAAGATATGGCCGATCAGATCACATGAAGTGTGCAAAGCTTTTGCCAGTTGACAAATAGCTATTGAAATTATCTCAAATGGTACAGATATAGCTGGACCAGTGGTATTGGCTAGTTACAATCATCACATGATCGCTGCAGCTCGCGTCCCCTCCCTTCCTTTCTCCCCTTCTTTCAGCAGATGTATATTACATTTCCTCTCTTAGTAAGTCTAGGCTTCAGGCTCCATGGGTCTCATACCATATACTATCACTGTTTGACACGGATGTATGTTGTTTTTACGTGCGCTAGTACTATAAAGAAACTGTATAGGGCGTAGAAGGGTTATAACAGCGTAGTCGCTATTGTCGCACCTAGTTCGCGCTTCTAACTACTATCTTTGATTTTGGTGACATTATGAAGTGGTGCTAGCGTATACAAGATGAATGAATGAGTTTTCATAATCGATGCTGTTATTCAAGGCTATGCAAAGCTAGCACTATGAATATGGTGTTCGAGGTCTAGCTAGTAGCTCTCTCATGTTCACATGATCGCAATTTCAATACAGGGGTTTCAGTGTTCAGATTAAAGCACAGGGAAACGCACGCCAGTTGATGAGTAATGATTGGCTCAGTGAATGCTATCTGAGTATCTGGGGTGTAGCCATACCTGAATAGAGAATGGAGTTAGACGTTCAACCCTGAGACGCAGCAGGGTCCAAATTTCAACCCCCAGACATAGATGGAAAGAAAAATTGGAGACATTGTGTCGTTAGATTGGATAAACGTGAGTAAGCGCGATGCTATACTGAAATAAAAACAAGCAAGATAGTGCCAAGATCTGTCAAAATTACCAAAAAGATACCCCCATCACTTTCTTCAGGAGGCTCAAACAAAGTTAATCTATTGGTGGTTCGTGAACTGACGATTCGATCTCACCAATTTCTGCATCTGGAATCGTTTTCTCATCTTCATAATGGGGAGTATCGGACGGGGGGTGGGATTTCGTGCCGCGGTTGTGAACGGATATTGTGTTGTATTCATTAACAGCGAGCTCAAATGTGCCAGAATTACCATACTGGTCGTACATTGTGGCCGTAGGATAATACCACCAACCAAGCTCCCAAATACCCAGTGGACCGGACGTCTTCAAGCGAGTCAGACATAGAGAATTCGCATGCTGTCTGATAACAATATCTCTTGACCAAGCCCTTGGGTGCACCCTTCCATCAGCGTAGTGCGTCAATCCTGTTTTAGATAGAAGAGTCGTTAATCTCTGTCAAATACTTTGGGCGAAAACGAAGAAGGTTCGCCATGGAAATAGGAAGGAGGTTATGAAATGAGAAGGGAAAGAGCGGAACTTACCAGCTTTTACCGTCGTCCTGCCCCCCATAGGCCACATGTAGTGTAAGTGTGGACCTGCACGATGATATGCTACGCTGTTGCGCATTCCAACAACGGGGAAAGTGTCACTTGAGTAGCCAGTGCGGTCGGCTCTGATGAATGGGTGAACCCTACTTCTGAGGAAATAGTTGTCCTGGTCCCAACCGCTACCACTGTCGGTATCTTCTCTCCACCACTCAGAATTGGATAAAGAATATCGAATTTCCTGGTAGCCCCGAAATGCAATGTAAGAGTTATTTTCTGGACTGCGGGTTGTGATCACTTTGCCGTTTGGTTGGGCAATGCGTGCTCCAACGCTCTTGACTTCAGCTTTTGTTGTGCTGACCCAATATCGTTTACTTTGGTCCACCATCAATGGCTGTGTAGGAGAATCCTCCATGTCGGCGACAAATCCGGTACCTGGAGGCATTGTGTGTGAAAATTCATTCTCAACAGAGGTAAACCTCCAAGGGCCGGTGAGCTTCTCGTCAGTGTTGTAATAGTCAACTAGCTCAATTTTCGCTAGCTCTGTCGCCGTCAACATGTATGGATCGTAGTTGACTGGATTAATTGCCTTGATCAAGACGTTGGCAGCTACCTGCATCTGCCCATTCGCAAATAGAGAAGTGCCGGCCTCACCTGTGTGTATACTCAAAAGTGTTATCTCCCATTGTACAGACATGACTCACAGTACCACTTGTGTGTATGATTGACTGAAGAAAGATATTATGCTGTGTTACGAGAAATCTAGTTGCTTAGAATTAGCAAGCTCAAGTAAAATATGTAATGTAAAATGATCAAAGGATCCAAATCTCTTCCTAGGCAGATCAAGTATTATATGCACATAATACCACACACCATCAAACACTACCACACTCAACTCCGTCCCCGCGTCTTTCCTTCATTGTTATCGATTTGAATCCTGACAGGTGAATTGGGCGAGTACACATGAATTGTACACACTTTTCCCCGCCGGAGATTACCATTGGAGATGTGAAAGTACCATGATTATAAAGATCTCTGGCTTTTATCTCATGTCTCTGTACGAGTATGGAGCATCTGAATCCTCGCTATTAAAGCTGTATCACAACAGTAGATTATACGAATCGATTATGCACAACATTCAATAAGCTTCGCTTGGTACTGTTCGCATTGTACTTGGCGAGCTGAGTATTGAAAGAAGGCTGGCTGACTACTTGCCCAGACACGAACACTGCATACAACAAGGTGGGGGTTCGGCATACCCCTCTTATCATGTTTGACAAGATTTAGTAAATTACTTGGAACGTATGTTATGAATTGTCACATCATTCAAGAAGAAGCTCTCTGCATGTTCAAGAGCAGTAATGGAGCACAACATATTGAACCAATGCAGCTTGCGTCCAGACCGCCTCGTTTATTCACCAAACTGCCTCAAAAAGCCCCACCCATGGTAACTCTTGAGGTCGTATAGCTTTTATGTCTGATTTTTGCTATGATTGAACACGTGTTTCTTTAGCCTGCATGGAAAAGGATAAGGGTTGTCAAGACTTTGACCAACGCCTGTTTCAGTATCAAAGCTGAATTGACTGCATTGAGCTCCGAAGTCTAACAAACCCACGGAGTGTTTAGTATAGACGCAATGCATTGTTCGAGGTTTATGCTGGACCCGCAGGCATCGATGGTATTCTCTGTTAAAACCCAATTCGATACTATGGCAGCAGATACCTGGGAAAATTAGACTGAATAATATCATCTAGAGTCATTCTGTACCATCGAGATTGGTCAAGTTTATGGATACCACAGCTATGGAGATAAGTCGGATACCCCACTTAGTTTTGCACTTCACTTCTTCTGCAGCTTGCTTGATCATCTTCGGCGAGGGGGAATAGAAGACAACAAATTTCCTTCAAAATAAACTTGCCATCTAATGTCTATAGTCCGAATTTAGTAACACAACTATTGCAATTGTTTTCCAAACTTTACTTGATCAACATAAAAATGTCATCCAGTTCTACGATCTATTCTCAAGGGTTCAATTTCAGCGATTTTTTGCAGAAAGGCGTCGATCCACGCACAGGTCAATACACGTGTATGGTTGATCTGTATGAAGCACCAATTCAAGCCAGAAACTGTCCTCCTTTCAAGCTCTCCTTGTCCTTCCATCCATTGAACACACAAGATATTGGACTGGGTCAAGGGTGGAGATTCAGCCTCCCTTCTTATGAACACCGTCAGTCGAACCGGGTCGTCAGCCTCTCATCAGGCGAGTCTTACCGAGTTACGGAAACATCTAGCACAACCTTTACCACCGATCAAAAGCTTAAAAGCTCGACTTTCAAGAAGCTAGATGCCAACACATACCAGATCACTTATAAGTCGGGCCAAATCGAGAATTTGTCTAGTTTCAACAATAGATACAATAAGTCTGTTCTTGTGGACTTGTATGCATCTACTGGACGCTCGCTGTCATTCGTTTGGTCTGCGCTTGGCGAGACTGCTCGCCTCGACAAGATTCTGCAGGGCTCAGAAACTCTTCTTGAAGTCAAGTATGGGACATCTCAAGTGGAGATAACCAAGGCTCCGAATAAACTCGAAGCAGCTACCTTTACTCTCATTCAGAGAAACAATCAGTTGGTAGAGATCCGTCTGCCTTGGGATGGAGCATCCTGGAAGTTTGGATATCAGAAGTTCGGTCAAATGGTTCATCTGAACAATGTAACCAGCCCGTCCGGTCTCGTGGAAGATATTAGCTACAAAGAACAAGGGCATCGACTGCCAACAGGGGCCCCTTATCAGGCAATTCCTTATGCCATATCTCATACTGCACGTCCTGGCAACTCACAACCTCCGATCATAACCTCCTACACCTATTCTGACTATAACTTTCTTGCGTATGGTAGTAGTCAAAACTGGAAAGACGGAGAAGATAATTTGTTCCTTACCCGTGACGAATACCAATACACCTCAACTGTTCAAATTCAAGGCGGAATAAGAACGAAGAACACTTACAATAAGTTCCATCTTCTTGTCAGTTCTGAACAGCAGAAGGGCATCAAACAGGTCACCCAGAAGATCACATATCACGCGGTCCCATTCGCATCATTCGAAAATCAACCTGCACAATATCAATTACCCAAAACCGTTGAAACTATCTACAAGGATACAGCCAGTCAGGTAACCCGCACAGAAACAAGCCATCATGTCTTTGACGAATGGGGAAATCCTACACAAGACATCAAACCAAATGGTATCAAAATCGATCGCAATTACTATCCACCGACTGGTGAAGGCATATATTGCCCACGTGATCCACATGACTTCCAAAGATACTTGAAACGCGAGACGGTAACGCCAGCTGATGCTGCGGGACCAACTCGTAGTGAGCATTATACATATTTCCAAATGCCCACGGCGACCGGCGCAAAGACGAGCTATCTTGTTGTCGTGCAGCAGAAGCAAAATTTGGAGGAAAATCAGCTGCTTACCAAGTTCGATTACATTTATGTGGACAATGCTGCTGCAAGAGATCATACTCGCCTTCAGCGACAGGTGACACGCCTCTTTGGCCAGTATCCCACAACACAGAATTGGACTTACACATATCCCAGTAGCAGCCAGTTCGTACAGACGGTGGCTACTACAGCTTTTGATGCTTCTACGGTGGTGGAGGAAACGGGCTATTCACTGTGGTCTGGGCTTACAGCGACTCATAAGAATCAAATTGGTATTTCCACCCATTACTATTATGACAGTCTCGGTCGCGCTTCCAAGACGGTTCACTCTCAAGGTACCCCCTATGAATCCGTTGAACGTCAGGAGTACATTTTCCTTGGAGTCAACAATGGATCACGCAGAACGATGGTTGATGCAAAGGGTGTACAAACTCGCTACATTACAGATGGCTTGGAAAGGCTTTGGCGCGTTGAGAAACAGGATGGCCAAGTATTTCGACTGATCCAGGAAAATGGCTACAACGCCCAGGATCAACTCATCACAATATCCGACATTGATTGGCTGAGAACAGAAAGGATCGAGTCACCATCTGAGCAAAAGAGCATTAAGTCAATGGAATATGACGATTGGGGCAAGGTTTATATAGTGTCAGATAACTCTGGCTTGCGTACATTAACCAGTACAGACCCAATCACCAACACAAAAGTCGAAGGTATTGAGGGCGAGGGGATGACTAAGACCAAGTTGAATCTCTTTGGCGCACCCACACAAACAGCGCTTTACCACAAAAACAACACCCTCTACAGCAAGATGGACTACACCTATGATGGTTTAAACCGTCTTCTCAGGCAGCAGGATAACCTTGGTCGTGTAACTGAATACAAACCCGATTCCTTTGACCGCGTAGTTGAGACTGTCTGGCCTGGTACTCGCGTGGTAAAGACACAGTATGCAAGTCAAACCACTGCATTGTTGCCGACTTCAGTGAAGCTTAATGACCGAACAGTGGGCGAGCAATATTTCGATGGATTAGGTCGTGTTACGAAGAAAGTCATCGGTACACGAACTACTAGGCAAAGCTACCAAGGGAACTCACCCGATCCTGCACAAATAACCAACGCAAAGGGAGAGCAACACAACTTGACCTATCAGTCAGCTTTAGGCGGTGCACTTACGCAAATATCCACTAGCAATCATACAGATGCCTATACGTATGACACTGAAACTGTTGCTCCATTGCAGTTCAAAGGTGCTTATTCGACTCACGATCTACAATATCTGACTTCTGGGTTAATTTCTCGAGAAACTATATCTATCACTGGAGGCCAGATATTCTCTGCCCTGTATACCTATTCAATGGCCGGAAAGTTGCAAAAATATACTGATGCGACCGGGAAATTGCAAGAGACTTATTATGATAAGTTTGGAAGACCTCAACAGATAGCACAAGGCAGATTGAAAGTATCATTTGTCTATGACATCGCTAGTCGTGTAACTGAAAGTCGTGTTCAGGACGAAGAAAAAAATACAAAAATAACTACCAAACTGGCATATGATGATTTCGGTAGTGAAATCAAACGATCCATATACAGCGGCGAATCAACATTGATATATCATCTCAGCCAGACATACAATGGGATTGGTCTTGTAGCCTCGCGTCTCCAGGGGAAAAGTGGTAGTGTGATGCAAAGTGAGAGTTTCGAATATGACGTCCATAACCGTCTTGTCAATTATCAATGTCAAGGAAGCGAGCCTCCTGCAGATCAACAAGGAAATCTTCTTAGATCGCAACAGTTCGTCTTCGATAACTACGATAATATTGTACAAACTTCCACAGTATTTCAAGACGGCAGCTCAAATACTTCCACTAGCTCTTTTAGCACACAAGATCCTACTCAACTCATTCAAGTCACCAACACACATCCAGACTATCCATCCAAGGTGGTCCTCGAGTATGATTATAATGGATGTTTGACGCGCGATGAGCAAGGCCGAAGACTTCAATATGATAACATGAGCCGCTTGACCGATGTGCGAGATGTCAATAACAATGTTCTTGCACAATACTTGTATGATGCGGCGGGAAACCTAGCGTGTCAGAGAGTGCCCAACCAACCAGATACAAAGTTCTTCTACAGGGGATCGCTTATAGCCGCGCAGAGAGGAGATCGTTCGATGAGCTATCTATCGAATGGATCGGAATATTGGGGAGAAATAGTTTCTCAACAAGGCGGAAGCACCGAAACCCATCTCTGGGCTTCTAATTGTCAACAGTCTGTTCTCACGCAATTGGATTCTCAAAATCCTAACCAGATTCAAACCCAGAAGTACACGCCGTATGGATGTTCTGGCTTGGAAGCTGGGTCTTCCTTTTCTTCTATTAGCTTCAATGGACAATGGCGAGATCCTGTTACCGGGTGGTACCATCTAGGCAATGGGTATCGAGTCTACAATCCCCAGCTTAGAAGATTTCATACACCTGATCCCTGGGCTCCTTTTGCATCTGGAGAAATCAATCCTTATGTATACTGTTTAGGAGATCCCATCAATCGAGTAGATCCAAATGGTCATTTCAGTCTCTTTGGTATAAATTTTACGTGGAAAGATCTCATCATGGTGGTAATTGGAATTGCCGTTAGTGTAGGTGTTGGGATTCTAACGGGTGGTGCAAGCTTGGCTATACAGGTTGGTGTTGGTATCGCGGCAGGCGTTATTTCCGATGTAGCATCTGGTATGCTTGGAAGTGTCGCAAATGGAGAAAAAATAACTTGGAGAAGTGTTGGTTTGGATGCTCTTGGTGGGTTGTTAGGTGGAATAGGCGGCGAGATTGGTGGCAACATTCTCAAACACGGATTTAAAGCTACCAAGGCTTTGCCAACAGCTCTTAAAAAGACAGTAGGTCGGGCAGGCTCGTACAATGTCACCAAAGCAGCCGCGGGCGGGGTTGCCAGTAAAAGTATAACAGCTGTGAAGAGCGGATTGAGAGCTTCTGCTCGAGGGTTAATCCCTGGACAAGCGACATCACGAGGATTGGTACCTCTTATCGCCCCTGATCCTCAGGATGAAAACGAGCAAAGTCAAGGAGGATCTTCGAAATTGACAGCCAATAGTGGCAATGATAATTTCTCGACTGCTCCGCTAGGACGTTCCGGTCCTGCTCAAGTTGGTAGCCAACCTTTCTATCTTGACAGAGGATCTTTTGTAACAAGAGATGTTATACGGCCACTCATGAAAGATGGTGATGATACCGCGATGTCGACATCATTCATGAGCAACTATGGTAATGTGTCTAACGCTGGGCAATCTGCTGTTGTATCCCTACTCGGGCGTGAAATTAGGTTTACTTATGGCCCACTAACTAATATACAATCGGAGGAAGACTCTTAGGTGTAATTTCCTCCTCTTTCTTTGGAATGGCAGATAATTGAAATCTCATCTTTTTAACTCAGGAATCAAAAGCTTTAATTACTGGATTTCAATTAAAGTCCGAACTAATGGATCCGGATTCGTTGCGCGAGCATGCTAACCCTGCAAATTCTAATGAATTACAATCATCTTGCTCTGAATAGTCTATCCTCACTGTTTAGTATTTTACTAATTGCTTCTTTCCCCAACATTCGTAATTCCAATCTTCCGGTGGAAAGGCGGGGAAGAAATTATTACGTACTAGTTCATTGTGAAGTCTTCTACGCACGGAAAATACCCAATTTGAAATCACACCATCGATCAGTAGCCTAATTCAAACTCGTAACAACATCAAGTTATTCATTGTAAGAAGCGTGACCAGTATGAAATAGATGTTTAATGTCCAGTGCGCTCCAAAGTCAAGCCATATTTACGATAGTGTACCCGTAATGCCCCGTAGATAGGCTAGAGATAGGCCTTTCATGCGGGTCTGTAATTCGCGGTCTAGAATTTAATATCCCTGAAGTAAATAAGGTTTCGGGGGATACATGGATCATGGGAGAACTAAAGTTGGGCGGGTGTTAGTCTGGAGTCCAAAATTCTGTAATCTGGGACGCTGACACGCTGAGGCCTGAACAACATCTTTGACAGTGACAGTTACAGTGGATGGAGGTGGGTGGGCAAAAAGTGCGGAGAGAATAGCGCGCAGCACTAGACCCCGCGAGCTCGGAGACTCCATTGTTTACCACCATTTGAGGGATTATATTGGCTCAAGTTCGCGAGGATTATAATTCTGTCTGCTGATGAGTAGGGATGGTCGATGGATATCAGCGGCTTATTGCACAATATTTGTGCTGAGAGTTATATAGGTGAAAGTGCCTACGTGATTTTTACCCTGACACTTCTCTACGAATCCACATTGTTATCTCAAGAGCGATTGATATTATCTCCAAGATGCAAACATCTGTGTACAATTAGATATGGAAAATTTCTTTATAATAGATCAACATAAATACGAAACTCAATATGAATACCAAGAAAGATAACTTAGATAAGCATTTGTTTTGCTAACCCCTTCATCCTCGCTCTGCCCGAGACGAGACGAGCCTCAATCTCGTCAATTCTCATGCTCCCAAATTCCCAGATTTAAAACATTCGTTCACTACCTCGGTCCGATAGAAGTTCAAAAAAGTTTTATGTATAGGCGAAGAATTCTTCTAGAAGAATTATCAGAGGCAAACTAGTGAAGCCACCACCGTGACTGGCGTCGCAGTTTAAGAAGATGCCTTGACTCTCGATTGTGTGGTGGTCAAGGATCTAGACCTTGTGAAAAGGAACCCTCAGACTACTCTTTCTTATCTACGCCCCCCAGCGTGATCCTTACGTTGTATGCGGAGCTGGAAGTCAAGCTGAATAGTGTCAACTTGAACCAATCATACTACAAGATATCGACGTACTATTGGAAAAGAAGCTTAGTACATTAAATGCCACGATCTGAATCGGGGCTCACCCCCGAGCACATTATGCCTATCTTTCACTAGTTAGTACCAAAATCATCTTGACAAACCAGTCTAGGTCATCCTATTTGAATTTCTCCCGCACATTTGACGACGCAAATTTGC
Source organism: Botrytis hyacinthi (assembly GCA_004786245.1). Classification (NCBI taxonomy): domain Eukaryota; kingdom Fungi; phylum Ascomycota; class Leotiomycetes; order Helotiales; family Sclerotiniaceae; genus Botrytis; species Botrytis hyacinthi. The sequence goes on along the minus strand of PQXK01000105.1, from coordinate 21,620 downwards.
AATGAGATTGGTGTAAGTATAACTCCATATTCTAATCTTATCTTTTATCTACATGTTATCGTCTCAGAAACATGCCAATACCATTCTATTGGATACTGATCCACGCAGAGCTGGGATTTAGTTTTGATACCCATTGATAAACGCGATGCATAGGGTTTAGTTCTCTCTGGCTAAAGTTTGGAAGTCGGGGTTCCCGTGGGTCAGGTATCACCATAAGATTCGTATGCAAAGAAGGGTAAGCTTTACCATTTCAACACAACCGTTAGCTTCCTTCTTCCAGTCAGTTGCGGGAAAAGAGTCGTATCATTTACAAAGGAGGCAAATATCCCTAGCCTTGGTTCGATTTGAATTACCCGTATCATTTACGAAGTAAGAGGCGCCGATAGGTGATGCATGTGTGCAGACATGCATGCGCCAAAGCCAAGATCGCCATTAGTGGCATATACCAGAGCGGTAGGTGCGACGATAGATACTCAGGGCAGAAAGCTTCGTGTATAAGTACTCGATGTTACGCGACGTAACTCCAGATTTTCTGTATCGTTATTTAAACGTCTTGTCTTTTATTCACTCGGTGCTTGCGATCACAACCTCGTATTTCGATATCATACTCGTTGAGAGTGAATCGAATTCGACTCCTCCTTCTTTTCCCTCTCTTATCAGGAGCAATCCAAATTTCGAAAAGGTAGTAAGAATTCCTCTAAGAGATAAAGATGGCTTTCGACGATAAAGAGAAATACACGACTGATGTGACGCCACCATCACCTGCTGATGGCGACATCGAGGTTGGCCAGTCTGGACAATTGAAGAGACAATTGAAGGGCAGACATATGCAAATGATTGCAATTGGTGGTTCTATTGGAGCCGGTTTATTCGTTGGTTCGGGTTCTGCTCTTCACTCTGGTGGTCCAGCCTCGTTGGTTATCGATTTCATCATTATCGGTATTATGTTGTTGCTTACTGTTAATGCTTTGGGAGAACTTGCTGGTAAGACTACCCCGCGCCTATTTCATTTCTATTACTGTGGCTCTGAGAGTGGTTAAAGCTAACGTTACATTGTGCAGCTATCTATCCTGTTGAAGGATCCTTCTACAATTACTCCGTCAGATTTATTGATCCAGGTTGGGGATTCGCAATGGGATGGAACTATGCTATCAATTGGCTCATCATTCTCCCCTTCGAATTAACAGCTGCCGGTATTACAATTGGATTTTGGACAGACCCGGATAATTCTGGCAACCCATCAGTGAATGTTGGAGTTTGGATTACTATTTTCCTCGTCATGGTTACCATTATCAATCTTTTCGGTGTCAAAGGATACGGAGAAGTGGAATTTGTTCTCGGTTTGATCAAAGTGATTGCTATCATCGGCTTTATCATTCTCGGTATAATCATCGACTGTGGTGGTGTCCCAACCGATAACCGTGGCTACATTGGCGCCAAATACTGGGACACCCCTGGTGCTTTCCGCAATGGCTTCAAGGGATTCTGTTCAGTCTTTGTGACTGCCTCCTTCGCATTTGGTGGAACCGAACTTGTGGGTTTAGCCGCCGCAGAAGCCGATAATCCACGAAAATCGATCCCCAAAGCCACCAAGCAAGTGTTTTGGCGTATCTCTCTCTTCTACGTCATTTCACTCTTCCTCCTCGGTCTTATCGTCCCATCCGACAACGAGATTCTCTCAAAAGCCTCTGGCGGTCACACAGCCTATTCTCCATTTGTCCTTGCTTTCCGTTTGGCAGGAATCAAAGTACTCCCCTCTATCTTCAATGCCGTTATCACACTCTCTGTTATCTCGGTCGCCAACTCCTGCACTTTCGCCTCTACCCGTACCATGCAAGCTCTCTGTGCCAAAGGCATGGGTCCATCCTGGGGTGCAAAGGTCGATAAACAAGGTCGCCCAGTCATTGCTATTGCCATTGCTCTCGCTTTCGGTTTGCTCGCCTACGTAAATCTCGCCCCTGAAGGTTCTACTATCTTCACATGGCTCCTTTCTATCTCTGGTCTTTCCAACTTCTTCACCTGGGGCTCTATCTGCTATGCTCACATTCGTTTCCGTAAGGTATGGGCCATGAATGGTCGCACAAAGGACGATCTCCCATTTGCAGCTATGTTTGGAACAATCGGATCATGGATTGGTCTTGGCCTTGTTATTCTCTGTCTTGTCGCCCAATTCTACGTCGCACTTTTCCCCATTGGTGGAAAACCAGAAGTAGAAGCTTTCTTTGAAGCTTACCTCGCTGCCCCAATTGTTATCCTCTTCTTCGTTGGATACAAATTGTTTTACAGGCAATGGTCTTTTGGTGTAAATCTCGATCAGATCAATGTTGATGAGGGCAGACGTGAGATGGATTTGGTAGCGTTCAGAGAGGAACTCGATGAAGAGAGAAGAGTCAAGGCGGCTTGGCCTTGGTGGAAAAGACAGTGGGATTTCTGGATGTAAATCTCTTACTATGGGATGGAGTTTGTTGGTTTGATTAAGATATCCAGATGTCAGTTTACCTATTTGGGATACGGAACACTTTTCGGTTATGAAATGATTTTGAGGTCTGGCAAGTCGATAAAAAAGGACTAGCCAAAAGCGAATGGAATAGATCTCGGTAGATGTTGAACTCTATAATATATACCCAAAAATATGAAAACTTTATGATTACATATATCCGTTCACTGTTGTGTCTTTCGTTCGAGCTTCGCAAGTCATTGTGCATTTGTTCTTCGCCGCAACATCGTAAAATATCAGAATCATTTGTCTGTCAATTTATTTGTAAGTACATGGAAACTTACTACTGGCCTCACACATCCCAACTCAAGAGATTACTGAACTATCCAAATTCTTATTGGACTGAAACCCGCCTTCGTGACAATATCTCAGCAAGTAATGGACTCAACAAAGCCAAGACATCAAATACTTGAAAATAACTAATCAAGAAATCTCCAATCATTACTTCAGGAATACGAGACAAATAATTGATTAAATTCAACTGCTCGAATAACTACCATCTAATCAATACTTTGCTCATTCCTTTGAACTCCCTTAATGTTTACAATCACAGCCGTTTTTGCCGAGCTCGATCACTAATCAGGAGAAACACTCGCTTCGGCAACTATTTTATGATCACTAATCCATCGCTACGCACGAAATATTCGCGGAGTTAAGCATCAAAATGCACTTCGAGATGTATCACTTCTCAATTAAATGGCAAGGCAAAGCATAAATCGTCCCTTCCGAGGCACATACAGTGAGAGACCTAAATGCGAAGTTAGCTAGCGTGAAGGAAGTTGTCAGTAGGCTTTAGTGTGATGCTAGGCAGAATAGTATGAAGGTCCGACTCTGATTAGAAAACAATATAAAGACATGTCGGAAGATTACAAGGTGTGATTTCTTGATCGTGTAGACGTGATTCTTGATCATGTAGATTCTTATACTCCAAGTTAACTACCATTTGTACTACAATATCTACCAATTCATCGCCTGTTTTACTTCACAGAATCAAGCTCGAGTAACACGTCTTCAAATATCACAAAGCCTCATCTGATGTATAGTCCTTGATGCATTACACCATATCCGAACCCGCATGATATCGATACACATCATCACACCCAAACGAAAACATGACAGACCCCGAAAAAACATCCCGAGAATCGAGTTCCTCGGATAACCTCGATGGAACGCCAAAGTCACCACCTGTTGATATCACCACAGGAAAAGATCTAGAAAGTCAGGATCAAAGAATAGTAGTACCGCCATTACAGTGGAATGGTCCTGATGATCCAGACAATCCTCTTAATTGGCCTGTGTGGAAGAAGAACTGGCATGTTTTTACTCCAGCTTTGATTTCTTTCTCTGCGTATGTATTGTTTTCCCCGTTCATGTCTTTTGGTATCTTGGATATCCTAGAGTACAATCTTGCAACACACAAGTGTATTGTTGAACATTGAATGTGTTTCGAAATTCGAATAATTTCAGTTGGGGAACATTCGAAAAGTAATTTGAAATATCCAAAGAAGAAAAGACACTCCTTCAAACTGCAGTTCAAATTATTGTATTGCCCAGCCCCACCACCCATCAACTAACCCACCTCCAGAACCCTCGGCTCCTCCCTCATATCCCCCGCCATCCCCTTCATCTCCAACACCTTCCACACCAGCTCGACCGTCTCCATCCTCCCCCTCTCCACCTACGTCCTAGCCCTCGCGCTGGGCCCACTCATCGCAGCCCCCATCTCCGAATCCCTCGGTCGCAAACCCGTCTATCTACTCTCCGTCCCCCTGGGCTGCATCTTCACTCTCGGCTGCGGTTTCTCCCAAAACATCGCAAGTCTTTCTATCCTACGTTTTTTCGCTGGTATGGCGTTCAGTCCCGCGTTGGCAATTGGAGCAGGCAGTATTGCGGACTGTTATACTGCGGAAAAGAGAGCGCGTCCTAGTGCGTGGTATGTTATGAGTCCGTTTTTGGGACCGGCTTTGGGGTGAGTGTTTGATTTTGATTTTGACCTGATCTACAGAGTAAGAGAATTTCATTAACAGTCTTCGTATAGACCCGTTATAGGTTCCTTTGTAACCGTCCGCAAATCCTGGCGCTGGACCCAATGGACGTTAATCTTCTTCTCCATCTTTTCTTTCCTCCCTCTCCTCCTTACTTCCGAAACCCTGCACTCACGCATCCTCACGCGTCGTGCCAAATCTCTCAATCAACCCCTTCCAGCCTCTCCATTTCCCTCAAACGCAGCCAAGATAAAGTTCCTCCTAACAGTTACCCTTTTCCGTCCCATTCACATGCTCTGTGCCGAGCCCATCGTAGCCTTCCTAAGTCTCTACGTCGCGTTTAATTTCTCCATCCTTTTCAGCTTCATCGCCGCTTTTCCGTATGTATTCAGGACAGTATATGAATTTGACACCGAACAGAGTGGATTGGTTTTCTTAGCGATCGGTGTTGGATGTTTTCTGGCTGTCATTACAGTTCTTCTCTGTGATGCGTTCTTATATCAGCCTATCGTCAAAAAATCCCACGAAGAAGGGAGATCAGGTGTTGTAGCCCCGGAATACCGTTTATATCCTGCGATGCTAGGAAGTTTTGGGCTGCCGGTTGGGTTATTTTGGTTTGCATGGAGTGCGAGGGATGATGTTCATTGGATAGTGCCTGTAATTGGAGCCGTGCCTTTTTCGTGGGGAAACTTGTCGGTATTTATTGGTGAGTTTTGGTCATTCTTTCCTGCCAATATCTGGACACTAACATGCGAGAATGAAGCATCAGCAAACTATCTAATTGATACCTATCAAGCATTAAATGGAGCATCAGCACTAGCAGCAAATGGGCTTTTGAGATACGTTTCCGGTGCAGCATTCCCATTATTCATATTACAGATGTATAAAAATCTGGGAATTGGATGGGCAACGAGTCTGTTAGGTTTTATTGTTGTAGGGTTGCTGCCTGTCCCATGGGTATTGTGGATTTGGGGAAAGAAGATCAGAAGTGGCAGTGCATATGATACTATTAAAGCATGATCCGAAATGTACCTGCCAGGGAATCGATCATATGATCGAAGAAGGGCATCCCATTATGCACCTAGCTAATTTATATACTTACCTAGTACTAGCATAATTTTAATGATCAAGAAAGATTACAACCATAATAGACGAGAGTACTTTACACTTCTCAACTTGATTGATACCAACAGTTTTCAATGGAGCGGAATATTGATAATGGCTGAGTATTGAATACTCTTCACCTTGAAAAGAAAGGAAAAATATTTCGATATAATAATCAAAGAAGACTAACAGAAACCGAGTATTATTTGGGACGCAGAAGAAAAAATTGTTTTGACAAGGTGTGAAAATCTCAAAAAAGCACCATACATGAATCAGGAACAAACGACTTAAATACTACAAGCCATTGTTATTACCCAAATCTTCACCACCGCCACAAGCTATCAACTCTCATCCACCTACAACAAAAACACAATTCCCCAATGCAAAATCTAAAGAAGAAAAATAAACATTTTTCATTTCGTATTCCTAGTAAAAAACTCCACCCAGCCCATCCCAACCATACTTTCGCCCTTGCTTGCCTACGTCCCAAATAAGAAAATATCCTCAAGATATTGTTCCAAAGAAAACCCCCATTTGTCCATCCATGCACCTGTGCATCCATCCATAGATTAGAGAAAAAGAGCAATATCGCCATTCACCAAGTATAGTGACATGAACTGATGAGTGTGTGATAAAAGAGAGGGAGATTTGAAGCCAGGACAAGTCAATGCTAACCAAACAAAGCAGCCACCCCAAAGTTTGATCTGATACCAGGCAAAGACAACACAGAAAGCCACCCTATAACATGTGATTTAAAGATTACCCTTTTGTTTTTTGTCTCAAGAATTTTCATATCCTGCCTAGAATTCCCTAAGGTGAATTCTTCAACCATCGATGACCATACTATCACCCGTCAAGCCCATGAGACTTTCCATTCCATCTTTGGCACTTTCTATTTCCTTCTTTCCGCCATCTGAATAATAGCCACTTGCATTTCCATTGCCAGTCAACACACCGCCACCTTCTCTCTCCGTACCGCATAACCTGTATTCATTAGATCCATCTCCCTTGGGTTCAATAATGGCTTCATCAAGTGCCCATCTCGCCAAAAACTTATCAACGCCTAATCTGTTCGCCTCTCCTTTTTCCATATGTCTACCAACATGTTCAGTCCAGTCATCCCAACTACCTGCGCCCTCAAACACGTTTGAGCAATCTGCTTTAGGGCATGCGGATCTTTGAGGTGGCTGTCTTCTAGTGACCAAACACGAGGCTTGCATTTCCTTAACATGAGTTTCCCATTCCACTTGAAGTTTGGAGTCTCCTTTGGCAAGAGCTTTCTTGATTGCAAAAGGTGCATGCATACGTCGGAGATGTTGGGTAAATAGATCTTTGCGATTGAATTCGTTACCTTTGCCTTCGGCAGTGCTTTGAGGACAAGAAGAGCAGCGATAAAATGTCAAGCAAAGATGCTGAGAAGCAATATGTCGTTTCCACTCATTCTTAGAGCCAAAAGTGCTTGCGCATCCGGCAAAAGAGAAAGCGCACGGGAAAGGTCTTGTATGTGCAGCAGCGATATGTTTTCTCAAGGAAGACGAATCTTTAAATGGTGCATGACTGCACATTGAACATCGGGTATCTTGCTTGGGGCCTTGCTTTTGTGACGATCTCCGGGGCTTGGGTCTAGAGGCAGGTGAATTGAACTCTGAGTTGTACATTTGATCTTCGGCTCCAGATTCACCTTGATCTTGAGACGATGCTGATTCTTCCCGACCACTTCTGGGACCTGGAGAATCTTCGGAAGTTATGTGAGAATGATTTCGATCATTTGGAGTCAGATTATCGTGACTAAGGTGCCGTACATGACTCAAAGCCTTGAGTTGTTCGGCTGCTTCATGCATCTCTACTGAGGTTTCGACGTCTTCTGTATGCTCAGGAAGATTTGCTGTACTAGTATCAGGGTACAATACTTGGGGGATTGATTGAGGAGTAGAATTGATCGGGTCTTGTCTTATAGGTTCTTGTCGAGAGGGGGTTTGATGGACTACTTCTGGTTGTCTAGTGGGCTCTTGTTGAACTGGTTCATGTCTAGTCATAAGTGGTGTCGATGCAGCGGCCTCACGAGCTTCAAGTAGTATTTTACCATCTTCCAGCTCCTTGGTAGTTGCGGCTTTGCTCATGGGGGAAATCGCTCCAATCAAATGTTGATAATCTGTTGTCATGTTGTGAGAATTGATGTAACCCAAGAACAAACAGATTCCTTCGGCGGCCAAAACGTTCCATACTGCGATTGGCATAGAAACGAGGAGAATGGTAGGTGGTCCGTGGAACATCCCTTCGACTGCGATTTTTGATGCTGCCAAAGGGGTATTGTGAAGCCACTGTTTGAAAGATGCCATATCTTGACTTGGCTCTCCAACAAAAGTGGTACAAACTAATGCTCTGACTTCTTCAAAAGTTAGGTCGGAATTTGAGTTGGCCTTGATTGGTTCCTCGATGCTTGATCCTGAGGCATTGTTCTCTGGTGAATCCGTTGGCGATGCTATCGAAGTGCTTGATCTTGGGGCCTGGCTCAGAGGAGATAGTGAAATGCTTTGTAATGATCCAGGGGTCAAGGAGAAAGATACTGGCATTCGCTCGTTGGCCGAAGCTGCCTTTCCTGCTCCATTTGTAAGTCCAGTGTGTGCCAGAAATCCATTGTGCTTTTGTGAAATGATCTCCTCATGGAGTCTTTGCGTACTGAAAGGACGGCCAGTACCAAGTTTATTAAGAGCTTCCGACAAGTGATAAGTAAATGAACGCGTTCCTGGTTCACGTGTAGCCTGTTCTGGACTATATGCAGCAATACCTTGCTTGATGCCTTGGCTTCCCGCAACAGATGAATCTGTAGTTGCGCAAGAATCAAGTAAAAGTAGAACATCAGGCTGCGCATCTTCGAGTAAATATTTAATACCTTCCCACTTAAATTTTGGAGCATCTTCGTGTGAATTGCTACTGCGTATCAGCGATAAGTCACAAGGCTCGATAAGCTTCCAATCTTACCAGGCCCAATATAATTGATGATCCGATCCCACAAACCCATAACCTGCATAATATACAATTAAAAGATTATTAGGCGCAGTTGATTCAATATGATGTGCAAGTTGCTTCACAAGTTTAATGTTAGGATTTGGACCACTAGGGATATTCCAGGACTCGGTATGAAAATTAAAGCGTTCTTGGAAAACCTTCTGCAAGAGCAAAAGATCTTGCTCAACACTCAAATCTTCTTCCCATCGCAACAAAAGTACTGTAACACCCTTATACGGAGATCGATTTGCTTGCGCATAGATAAGCATTGCTGCATCTTGCAAATGACGGGCGAAAGACTCGAAATCGCTTCGCTCGCTCGAAGGTGCGGGCTCTTGTAGGTTCGGCATAGCCTTATAATCGTATCTAGCTTGAGGAGACTGAACTACACATTAGCAGGACATACCAGATTCAATGCGATGAATTGTTTACCTGTTCTTGAGTAGATTGCTCTGGAACTTTGGGTGCGAGACGTCGTTTCTTGCTGGAAGGCTCCATCTCCTTGTCACACAATGCGATACTAAATGGTGTCAAAGATTTAGGAAAGGACGATAGGCAAGAAGCAAAGCTCTTTTCGATTATCCCGAGGACAAGATAATTGATCGAGGGATGTTGAGTGAAGTTTGATGGAGGAAGTTATTGTGTAAGGCTTCGTAGCCTGACGAGGCTCTTTTCGAGGCTGAAGTCTTTAATTTAGCCGAGCACTAGAGAACCTTAATTCGAGAAGTGGCAAGGTAATATGATAATGCACGTGATATGCAATTGAATATCTTTGTCTTACAAATATAACTATAATTAACTCGGATTAGGTTTGATTGAATGTCGTTTCTTCTTGTCAATTTCCAAACAGTCTTGAACAGTACTAAAAGTAGGGAGTGAGGTGTTATGAGCATCACCTATCTTTCTTTGTTAGTACTTGAAATCCTATCCCTCTACAATTGATTTTGAGGGGGTTGGGTAGCTCGGATTGTGAATGCATTTTCACCCTATCAATTAGACCATCTGACAGCCAATCACTTATATCGAGGTTACTGGGAATTCTCGATGTCATAAAGGAACGAAGATATATTTTTATAATACCTATAGAATTTCAATAACATCTTTGCAGTACCAATTCCTCCAAGGGCGGTATCTCTACACTCATTAGCGATCCGTTCTCTGTCGTTTCCCAGTCCAAGATTTCATTGTCGTACTAAATATTGTAAATGTTAGGATAGTAGAATAGTGTTGTTTACTTTGACCAAGTAGAAACATCTAAAGTTTAATTGAATAAAGATTCCGAAGCTCCATTGCACTGTGTTAGCACTTCTGCTATCAGTGATGTTCACGCTTAAAATCGAGAAGAAAAGAATGTAGTTCTTCATGTACTGACATATCACGGCCTTCTTGCATAGCCAATCAAAACACCTCCAAAACCCATGCGTCAAAGTTCAAAGTTGCTCAAAAGCCTGGCATCCGAAACTTTCCACTCCACTGCTATTCTCGAGAATGCTGATGTAGATCATCTAGAATGGTAGTCATGCTTTTTGATGGCCCAGGCTGGAAGCGCCTCACCCGGGCTGAAGTCTTCGTCATAATAACCACATTTCTTCACAGTAGGAATAAGTATGTTTTCGAGTTGATGAGCAGCGCCTCTTTGAATGACGTTCCAAGCAGTCATTTTCTTGACAACATTTCTAAGGTACGGCGAGTAAGATGAACCGGCGTCTAAGTCGGATCTACGACTTCTTCGAGACGACAACCACAGATCAATTTCATCGCGGTTTGTTGGATATGATTCGAATTTGAAATGCGAGAGTGCTCCGAGCCACCGTTGTCCATGGACAAGTGCATTGGTAGGTCTGCAAAGATTGTATATACAAACCCCGAGTGCATAGAGATCGCTCTCGTGAGTATGATATTGGTTGGGAGGAAAGTTACTAAGATGCCAACTGTTCGTCGCGGGAGGATCCCAGAGGAGTTCAGGTGCCCAGAAGTGTCTTGTTCCGCAAGCTCCAGATCCCTGCTTATGATTATCAATGGCCAAACCAAAGTCACTTATGACCAGGAAAGGATACTTCGTGGCTCCGCTCGTCGACCTCGACCGTACGAGAATATTATCAGGCTTCATATCGCGATGTAAGATTGGTTTCCAGCCCTTTGCAGGCCCAGTTCCTGTGTGGTTCTCATTGGTTATGAATGATTTTCCGCCCCAAAGGTAGGAAAGAGCATCACAAAGTCCAACAATAGCGTGCCAAACAAAGCGTTCAGGTACATCGACCGCATCTCTTGTACCCAGACGTTGAGCATGACACTTAATAAGGTCATCCAAGGATCCTAAATCGCAGAATTCGAGAAACAACGATGCACTAGCTGGATGTATGTCATTTGGTTCTATAAAACCATTGATATATCCTGCGAGACCGCCATGCATCACCCTATGAGTAATCCCAATCTCGACTACGCCCATTCCAGGCGTTCCATCTCTCAGGGGTTGCAAGTCATCTTTCTTGAATCGCTTCTCGACATAAAGCTTACCCGTACCCTTGAGTCGAACAACATGAACTCCGCCATTCATTCCGCCTATAGCGCCATTCCCGGCGTCGAGTGTTTTGACGATTGTATACAAATGTCGTATGTTCTGGTTCCCAATAGCTTGGCGTCGTGATTTTTCAAGAGTTCCATCGGTATTTACCGTCATAGTTGCAGATTCTCGAACCAGTCTAGAGACACCGAGGAGGCTTGAGTTCATGATTTCTTCTTTGAAACGCGGATTGTCATGTGATTGTTCCCTAGTCTGCGTGTTGTGATAATACTCACGAGGATTTGGGACAGACCTATCAACCTTGAGTTGCCAAGGCTTTGGGATTGCACCCTTCATAGGATGATCGTAAGTCAAATAACCATTAGGACCACGGAAGAAAACTCGATCATTATTATCAAATTGACCAACCCAACCTGCAGGTAGGTCTGTCATCTCCGGGAGAAGTGGGTTTACCATCTTGCTGGATCGCCTTAGACAAGAGAGAAGATGATATACTGAACAGTCGTGTTCGAAAATATGAAAGTTGTTATACTTCCAGTAGAATCTTTAGGATATTAAACCGATCGGAGATATATTAAGTAAATATACTGATGACTTGTGCATGGGCTGCAAAATTATCTTGCGATGATTCGTATGTGAATCACCTTTTTGTAATGCTATGGCTCAAAATGTGAATCGAAATTTGTTCTAGTCATCTATGTGAAGCCAGAAATGAATACGAAATAAAACATTCTAAGAATCAACTCAACCTTTTCCTTGGTATTCTGTGAATAAGAGATGTCGACCAAGGATAACGTATACAGTTTTGAGCTTTGCAAACGCAGAGGGATTAAGAATGGGCCGCATTCAATCATTACTGACTTCGGGCTGTTAAAGGCCATGGCAATAAAGAAAAACATTGCAGCACGAAGTAAAGAAACGAGGCAGAAAACTCAAGGGGCTCCTTCGAAACGTCTGAGTGAAGAAGATATTCAGCAACACGCCATACCTCATCAAATATATACCTACGAACAGTTACTGCAAAATTATCGAAACTTCTTCCTAACTGGGCCATTGATGAGGTGCTTAGATGCCGACAAAAATATCGACGAAAGACTGGTAGGTACATTCGTTCCCGGTTTCATTGTGAAGAGTAACCCTTTTGGACTGATCCGACTAACTTCTGTGTCCATGATTTAGGGAAACGAACTTCTTATGAGATTACGGGAAGAAGTACTAAGGAGACCACCAAGTAAACGCCCCCGATCTGGTATACAAATGACTTTTGATAACTATCGCAAAGAACTTCAAATCAGAGCATTTTGGGATAACGTTAGGCTGCAGCTTCAAACTAATGAAGAGGACGATGATATTAATGAGAGCAAATCAAACACACTCTCTGAAGATTCCATAAACAAAGAATTGGTGGATCATGTGAAATCAAAAGCCCGAAGACTTCGTTCTTTGAAATTAGTCACGAAGATATATGGACGTCGTGATGATGCGAGATTTAGTACATGGCAAGGAGCAACGGGAAGTGTACATGGCCTTCGCTCAAACAAATTAGCGGCACGACCCCAGAAATTTTAGCTTCAGAGGGTCTCGGCAAGTTCCGACATCCTCGACCAATTCAACACGTATTGTTCGAGCGCACCGCATATAATCTTCAACATTGAACATTCAAACCACAATCATACAAGATGGATCCATTCTCAGCAGAGGGCGAGCTTCTCAACTTGCACAATCATTTTCACCAAGGCCAATTTCAAGAAGCCATTGATTTCGATACCAGTGCCCTTTCTCCAGAGAATGCACTCTCGGCGCGGGTTATATCACTAAGAGCTCGAATTGCACTCGGACAAGCTGAAGATGTTCTCGCAGACGTACAAGGAGAAGACGCCGTTGAATTAAAAGCTGTCGGGGCCCTAGCCGTGTTTGTGAGCGAGGATCAAGATAAGGGCGTCCAGATGATCTCGAAATTAGCGGAGGACTCGAGCGACAATGCGACAGTGCAGGTATTGGGCGGAACAGTTCTACAAGCTGCAGGAAAGAGCGAGGAAGCTTTACAATTGTTGGGACTGCACCAGGGTAATCGTAAGTACTATACACTTGAAAGTCACTCTATACTCGCAGAGGGGGGCTAACGATGGGGATTAGTTGAGGCGGTGGCTCTTATTGTTCAAATCCATCTAGAGCAAAACCGTACCGATTTAGCTATCAAAGAAGTTCAACAAGCTAGAAGATGGGCTCAAGATAGTCTGTTGGTGAACTTGGCAGAGTCCTGGGTGGGACTTAGAGTTGTAGGTTTTCTCGAGTCTAGCATCTAAAGTATGTTTTACTAACATCACCCAAGGGCGGAGAGAAATACCAGCAAGCATTCTATGTCTTCGAAGAACTCGCACAAGCTCCATCAACATCCTCAACACAAAGTCTTGTCGCGCAAGCAATCGCAGAAATACATCTAGGACGATTGGAGGAAGCAGAAGCAGCATTAGATCAAGCTTTCAGCAAGGACCCCGAGAATGCAGAAGTCCTTGCAAACAAAGTCGTCTTGAACACAATCTCAGGAAAGGATTCCAGTGATTTGTTAAGGTATGTGCATTCTCCTTATAGGCGCTGCTTTCGTTCCGAATCAATTATGGAGGTTGAACATTGGATTTGTGCTATAATTTTCTTAGACGCTATCTCCCAGAATCATTGGAACGGCAATCCAAGGTTTAGCTTATGTTTGAACCACTTTGAAATGTTACTCTTACTAACATTTGTCGTTTAGTTCATTAGGAAGTACATCACCAGAACACGCATTCTTGAAGGACTTGGAGGAGAAGAGCTCCCTATTCGACAAGGCTGCCACGAAATACTCTCCCAAGGTCGCAGCCGCATAATAGACCATAGTTTAGTAGTAGTAGTAGTAGTAGTAGACACAAAAATCTTTTAGGGCGTTGGGGGAATTTATGTCGTTGTTTAGCGAGGTATTAGAACAATGGTCTCTTGTTTATCGGATGTTGAGATGGTTTATGCGAGAGGGCATGACAACTCCATCTACGATCCAGTATCCGGTTGATGGCTATGGCTGATTTCCTAGGCTGCTCACAGTGGTCAGCAGCATGGGAAAAGGTGATTGAAACAGTGCAAGCAGACCAAGAGAGAGAAATATGATGAATATCAATAATCTACCTACCCAGATGATCAAAATTCATCGCATCACATCAAACTGCACTGTAGATCGATCGCTAGGCGCATGTGACTTTCCTGTATGTATGTATGTATGTATGTATGTACTCGTATAATTTATTTTGATTTGATTATCACGTGGTAAATCCATCACGAGCTGGTCTTGTCTTGTCTTGTCTTGTCTTGTCTTGTCTTGTCTTGTCTTGTCTTGTCTTGTCTTGCTTTGTTCATCAAATAGATAGATAGATAGATATGTTGGATGCAATCTAATCAGAATCAGAAGATCTAGATCTTCGAAAGATTAATAATATACTCGTACTTCTGTTCCAAGTTCCAACGTCTCTAAAGTAGAAAGATAAGGGAAAAAAGAAAAAAAGAAGAAAGGAAAAAACAAGTAAGAAAATCTATTTACGTGAAGAAGAAAAATCTCACGATAACCTCATTTTCAGCAATATGATATGTACTCGATAATTTCTCAATTTTTTTTTTCTTCAGTTCTTGGGGGATTCTTTACGTAATCACAGTGGTTTTACTCGGATGGAGTACCAGCACAGAAGAACTTGATGTCTGTCTATCTGCATTGTGACATCATTTTCCTTCATGGCATTGCGTATGTATGGTGGGAGAAAAAACGAAGCGAATCGTGGTCCCTATTCTGCTTTCCAAATTCCCATACATATATATGGAGTATATGTACTAGTAGGTATGTCTAGTACCTGGTACCTAGTAGATGGTGAGTAAGTAGATAGGATAGTTAACTGCGGTTTAGTTGGGGAGTTGGGAGGTAAGAGAGGCACATGGCTTTTGAGCTTGCAGGGACAAATCAATCATGTTACTCGTTCCTCGTTACTCGAGTGGTGAAATATGCAAAATGACGATCTGCATATATACCTATTTACTTGTGCTGCGTTGGAATATGCATACATACAGTCAGTAGGTAGGTAGGTAGTTGCCCAGTAGCTATAGGTACCTAGGTACGTGAAGTAAATCTCGGGTTCTGTTTCAATCCATCTATCCATCCAATGATGCAAAAACGTGCATGCAGCATTCGAGTACAGAGTTAGCATGTGGCTCACTCCCCGCGTCAGTATATCGGTGAGCAGTTTGTCTCAACAATGCGATGCGCAGGAGGTACAGTACAGTAAGCGATGCAATGCATGTAGGAAAAGCGAGGAGAGGAGAAGGAAGCGTGGGAGCATAGTGCAAGCGCTTGGATGATGAGATGGATCGTGGCTTGAAATTCTCCGTGAGGAATACCTAGTATACCTAAGTGTGAGTGTGAGTGTGAGTGTGAGTGTCTAAGATAAGCCTGTTTGTTCTTTGTTTCAATCCGTGCATATGCATGTATGTGTGTATTTTACGGAGTTCCTAGGTAAGTTTTTTTTGACTCAGTGCTCAGTGCTCAGTACGTCTGTGGATTGGACTCCCTTGAAACAACTTCTGACACGGTTCGGGACTTCCTTTTTTGTAACGCAACGTGCATAGGTATGGATGTTCTGGTAGATGAGAAATTGGAGTGCATGGAAAGTCGGTTGGTTGGTTGGTTTGCGTGTTATGTTGTGTTATGTTGTGTTGTGTTACTGGGGTAGCGAGTCTAGATGTATGATGTCATTAGGTAGATATGTACTGTGTATTGTACTGTACTGTACTGTACTGTACTGTACTGTACTCTGCGTTTTCCTCACCTCGCCTCACTGCACAATGCCAGCTCTGAATGATAATGATAATTATAATGATAATGATAATGACAGGTAGGTACGATGAATCATACCCAGATACTTAATTAGCATTGTGAAAATTTCACTCGAGTCAAAAGAATCAAAAACACAACATCTATCCAATTACAATCAAGAATCACAAACCCATTTTTTCTTCTCACATGCACATGGCAATCAATGTAAACTCTAGATCCTTCGTATCTTCAAGAACATTCTGTCCGTTCCTTCGCACCCACGTATGCAATTCCACGCTTACCCTCCCCCACCAATCACTTTTTCCACGCACTGTCCCTCTCTTCCATTGCCCCACCAAGGTTCCAGATACCAAGATCGAATTTGTCCTCGAGACATCGATATCTCGTTTTCCAAAGTTGGAAAATCATAATATGGAGAGATGCGTCCATGTGATTGGTGGGCAACTTTTCCAAGAGACGTCTACCAGTAGAAACTCACGACATGCGTCCCTAGCATTATCGTGAGAATTTGATCCACGAGTGTTAACATATCTTTGTTGAGATGCATTTGCATCATGTAGTATGGAGTCATTGTTTAGGATGGATGGAGATGGTGATATGATAGTAATGGAGAAAGAGAAGATTATCACAAAGGAGATGGAAGAAAAATAAAGGAATAGCTTCACATCAATGAATATAAAAATTGGGAACCGCCCTCGACTTCATTTTCTCTTTTTGCTATATTCAATCAAATTATTCCATTCCATTCAGGCCATCTACAAATAAATACCAACACCAACATCAACATCTCAACGGCGTTTAAACATCCCAACTCCAGCATTCAACAAAGATCCATATATATATATATATATATATCAACTTTCATCCCGCTCTCCGCCTTTCCTCCAACTTTGAACCCGTATTTCTTATCCCTCCTTGTCTGCATCACTGCATCACTGCATCACTTCCATCGTTCATCGAGATACCATACATATTACATATCTTATCAATCAAAAAAAATTGCGTTCTCGACCTTTCCGTGCCTACCTAGCTCAAACTTGGCTCACTAGCGTTCTCCCCCTGATACTCACATATTTATTTATTTACCTCTTCATCCTTTCTTTCTTTTCAGAATGCCTTCTGCAATTACACCACCAACTCTCAATACCAATTTGGCAGTTAAGAAAACAAGTTACGCTCGCACACAAGATCCAGATATGTTGAACTGCAAGAGAAAGATTATTTGCTTTTCGGGTATGTATTTCCCTTTTTCGATATACATATACTCTATCCGGACGAGGAACTGGTACACCCAAAGAATACACTTCTCAATTGATTTGATGTCATGTCATGTAATCAATATTTCGTGTTCCAAATTATATGAATATATTCAGAAGATTTGATTTATTACAAATTCAGCATCTTTTTTTATATATTTAAATGGATATTGATTTTGTGATGTGATATCAAAATATCATTGTTGTGGTATATTTGGGTACACTGCCTTTTGTCTGTATGAAGATATAGATATATTCAGATAAGAAACTAACATCTCCACTCCAGATTTCGATGGCACAATCTTCATGCAAGATACCGGGCACGTCCTTTTTGATTCATACGGATGCGGAGAAGAACGTCGTCAGATCCTCGATGAACAAATCAAAACCGGTGAACGTTCTTTCCGTGATGTCTCAGAAGAGATGTGGGGATCTCTCCGCGTTCCATTCGAAGATGGTTTTGCCGTAATGGAGAAAACCCTCGAGATTGATCCTGATTTCCAAAAATTCCATCGCTTCTGTATTGATAACAACATTCCTTTCAATGTTATCAGTGCGGGTTTGAAGCCGGTGTTGCGAAAAGTATTGGATAAGTTCTTGGGAGAAGAGGAAAGTAAGAGAATTCAAATCGTGGCAAATGAGGCAGAGATTAGTGAGGATGGAAACCTGTGGAAGCCAGTTTGGAGACATGACACTGAGTTGGGTCACGACAAGGCACTATCCATTACGGAAGCAAGAGAACTTGCTCAATTGGAATGCGAAGATGGAACTATCCCATTGATTGTATTCATTGGTGATGGGGTTTCTGATTTACCTGCTGCGAGACAAGCAGATGTTTTGTTTGCAAGAAGAGGTTTGAGATTGGAGGAGTATTGTGTGGAACACAAGATTCCTTATATTCCATTTGATACTTTTGCCGATATTCAAAAGGAAGTGGAGAAGATTGCTGAGGAGGATCAAGCGAAGACTGGTGGCGCAGGCAAGCCAGCTAGATTCAATCCAAGAGCCAACTTGTGGAGAAGAGTTTCAAGTCAGAATGCTGTAAGTTATTCTCATTCTTGGTCAATACTTCTTAATACTAACATTACATTCAAGGTCCCTTCATATGTTGCTGCCACTCCAACAAAGGAAGAAAAGATGTTCTTGTGGCCAGAATCTTTCTCTGAGCTTAAAGAAAATATGCCAGCTTCAATCACTGAAGAGGTTGGCGCTTAAGATAGAAGATGAATAACTGTTATCATCTTCCGTCTGCTATATCTTTATTCACTGCATTTTTATTTCTTTCTATAAGTTGCATGGCGTTGAGGTATAGGCATTAATTAGCCAGTCGGTCGGGATATCATTTTTTGGTGGATTTATATATAGGTGGTTCAAAACAACTATTGGTTCGGGATATTATTGCGAATAGATATATAGATTAGTTGCAATTGATATTTGTTCTTATATGAATTGTTTGGTTACTTTTGGTGTTGGTGAATATATTGGTCCGAGGTGGTAGTACATTAATGGACTGTTCCTTCACTCTTTAAGGTTTGTAAGAATACTGATATAAAATAGTGGTATGTTAATACTGTCTATTTTTTCACTCTTTAATGTTTATAATATATTGGTATGAGATGTTAGTACCTCAATCTTACCATACTCGGGTCTGCAAAAACAAGTTCACATCGGCCTCATCCTTACTACAACTTCCACATTACCCTCCATCAAATCCCGTACAGCCACCTTCCTACACTCCTCCCACACCCTCAACTGCGCCGCCACTTCAGCCAACCTCCCAATCACCTCTCGATTCCCCTTCACAAACCCAAACCTCACATACGGAATGCCCATCTCCTCACAAAACTCCCGCACATACTTCTGCGCCTTGCGCAAAATATGTCGCGGCAGCCGCGGAGACAAACGATGCACGACTTGAACTTGCAAGGCTCGGTGTAGGACCTCCATCCCGGGCGGACACTCCACGTCCATAGTCGTCCGCACCATTTCCATGGCAAATGATTCCTGCACTCCTAAATCTGCAGTCGGCATGGCGAAATGGCTGAGTGTTAATTGCACGTGTAGTGGTGCTGTTACCATGTGCGAGAGGAGCAGGAATGCGATGCGTGATGTCCAGGCGGGAATACGCAGGTCGAGCGTGTGATAGCCGAACCAGTACCAGAAAAAGAGCTGTCCGGTGAGTTTGAGGTGGCGGTGCTACCATGCGGGTCCTTTGCGGGGTGTCTGGGTAGGGCTCAGTAGGTAGGACCATGCCAATATATATATAAATTAAATCTTCCCAGAAGAAGGATGGGATAGTAGAGGAGATATTGATATTTGACGAAAAATCGCGACGCGGTATCGAATTCCATATCGCGATCGTAGTATGTGGAATACAGTGAAGAGAAGAAACGATGCGAAATGGCGAAGAAAGGTAAATGTGCAATATCCGGATCGTGTTTGGGGGAATTCGTCACGATGTGGTGGATATTGTGATTGCGCTTCCACCAGCCGAGGGAGAGGCCGCCGAGGAAATCGGCGATGAATATCCCAATGCAGCTGTCGGTGTGGAACGAGTGTGTTATACCCACGTGACCGGCGTCGTGCGCGGCGAAGACGAGTTGGTGCCAGAAGAGTCCGAGGGAGAGGGCGGAGGGGATGTAGTAGGAGGATTGTACAAAATTTCCAGAAGAGGGTGAAGAGCAGGATGTAGCGCAGGACGTCGATGCCGTAGGAATGGTATGGACAGTTGTATCGTCCTGCGCATCGACGTTTTTGATCGAGGAGTCGATATTGGGAGATAATCGCATCTTGGGTGGCGTGGGCCAGAGAGGGGTATTTGGAGAGATCGCTGGATATGGCGTGTGCTGTTAGGGCTTCCAGGGATGTGAGACGTGGGGTTTCTTTTCCTTTTTTCTTTTGTGTTTTCGTTCTCGTTTCTGTTGAGGATAATGATAATGATGAAGATGAAGCGCGAGAAATCTGTGTCTCGGCAGCTGTACATCTCCACCGCACTTTCTCTCCCTTCCCTATTTCATCATCATCGAAAATCGGCAATAGTGGTATTCCATTCCCCAGAACCCTCAATTTCCCCCCCCTATCTCCCTCCTCTCCTTCTCCCCCTCTCCCCCTCTCCCCACATCCCCACCACATATTTCCGCTTCCGCATCCGCTCCCTCGCTTCTTCCGAATGCAACGCACTAATCTCATCCGTTGCATCACGACCAACCATATGCAGAATTGATTTTTCACCTCCGGGATGGAAAGGCAGCCATGCGACGGCTTTGATGACGCAGTTGTTGAGTATGAATATTTTATGACCTTTTGCAATCAGGGACTCGATTTTGGGGCGGGAGATGAGGCGGTATTGGGTGGGACGGGGACGGGCATTTTTGAGGTGAGGGGTTTGGGAGTCTGAGATGCTTGGTGGGCGACGGAGAGAGATTTTGAACGAGGGATTGAGGTTGTTGATGGGTGGTTGGGTGGCTGTAGGTGCGGAATTGGTTATGCTGAGGTTCTGATACTGGTACTGGTACTCGTTTAGCCTACACACACAACGCTGTATATAGTTTGTCTATATTATCCCTTGTTCCTTCCCACTTCGCAAGAATCACTATCATTATCAGAGAGAGGTAAATAATAGATGAGATTTTCTGTCTAAGTGTGTGAAGTGGTTGTAAGCTGTATATCATTACTTCTTCCCGATGTCGGGAAGCGGTGTATTATATTATATTGTATTTTATTGTGATCATTTCATCTCTACCGTATCGTATCATATCATATCATGCAAAGGTTAAATATGAAAGGCTAAAGGCCAGAGGCTAAATAATCAATGATAAGTCGACAACGTAGGTGTAAATCGATACCAACAGTTGGGTATGGGAGTGGGATTGGGATTCAGGGGGTGTGATTTGCTACCCTGTATTTTCTTGCATATATTGCATACGTACTCGTATGATTGGGCTTGGTGGAGATGTTTGTGTTGTTTTGTTTTTGGAGTATGGTTTGGGGATGGATGGGGAGGAAAGAAGGAATGAATGAATGGAAGAAAGAATGAAAGACGGGTGTTTGTTGGGGAGTAGAGGTATACAGTGAGTGTAATGGATGTGATGAATGTGGTGAATATGAATTGTGAAGAAGGAATTTATTGGTATCATACTGATACTGATACTGATACTGTGGGATTATAATACAAAAGTAAGAGATATTACCTACCTATCCAAGCTAAACAATATCTGATGGCGTCAAACTCTATTAACATATTCCTAATCCTCTTCCTCACACACATCCACAACCTCAACACCACTACCCTCCTCCTCTCCAACAAACCGCCACACCTTTCCCATGTCACAAACCCCACTCCCTCCATTCCCCATCCCCATCCCCATATCCCTCTTCCCCTTCCCCTCCCCCTCCCCCT